>JARYGA010036430.1:0-40479 GCA_030545235.1 Helianthus tuberosus | reverse complement strand
GATTCATTTCAGGGGGAATGCATTGTTTAATATGCAAACCTTGATCATCAATCAAGGGGGAATCTGTTGTTAAATGTCAGATACTTGATTGAGGTTGCAGAATATTCAAACACGGCTCAAGGTTCTCAAAGTGATAGAGATGATTCGACAGTGACAGCCGAGGGGGAATCTGTTAGTGCATATTTCGTACGTCTGCCACTGTGAGAATAGTTAGATAGAGCGTGTGTTGAATATTGTATAGAATATGAAAAGTCGAACATAATGTCAAGGTTCATCCGGACGGATGGACAACATTAAGTCCATTCGGAAGATACGCCATCCGGATATAGGTGTGTTATTGTAAAGTCCATCCGGACGGATGGACATAGGCTCATCCGGATAGGTTGTTGCCTATAAATAGGGGTGTGGGGTTCCCATTCGGACAAGCTTTTGGTTACCTTAGGGGACAGGCTGTCCGACTGGTCTCATGGTGCTGTAACTTGTCAAGATTTGAATAGAGACCAGATTATAAGTGACTGCTCGGTGTCGTATCTATTTTCTACTCCTTTCTTAGTAATAATAAATACACCGAACACGTCATTTTGGGACCGAAGCTCCGTCAAACTCGTCGGATCCTGAAATCACAGCTTTTTAAATCAATATAGATAATTGTGATAATTTTTTAAATCAAAATTTGTTTTCATTTTCTAGAAAGTGCTCTAGGGGTTGTATCCATTGACTAGATTTAAGATAGTTTTCATTTTCTATAGTTTTTGTCAATAATGGTTCTTAACACTTGTCATGCAAGTCAGTTATTTCTTTCTTTATATGAAAATCATAAAGGTTAAATGACCACTTCGGTTTATAGAATCGTTTAAACTTTGAATCTAAAACCAGCCAAACTGAACGGCTCTCTTAGGTTTGGGTGGTTCAGTTTGTTTCAATGGTGTACAATCTTAAAGCTTAACCTTCTAAATTATCTTTAGAGTTAACTGCCATTTTCGTCCCTGTGGTTTGGTCACTTTGGCCATTTCAGTCCATTTTTAAAAAATGCGCCATTTTCCTCCCCGACGTTCTGGAAAGGTGCGATTTCAGTCCAAAAATCATAACCCAGTTAAGTCAGTTAGTAAATAAGGACTGATTGTGTAAATTTGTAACATAAATGACTGATTGTGTAAATTTGTAACACCACCACCACTAGCCCTTCCACCACCACCACCACCGCCGCCACCGCCACCACAGCCACACCGCCACCACACCGCCACCACCGCCACCACAGCCACTGCCACCACCACCACCACCACCACCACAGCCACACCGCCACCACAGCCACTGCCACCACCGCTGTGTTCGGAGTTCTCGATTTACGGATGAAGATGAATACCGGAGACGAGAAGTGTAACCATGGATGATGATGACTGAAAGAATTGAAATGGTGAAGATGGAGGTTTCAAAACGGAAGATGGAGGTGAACGGAGATGATGGTAAGATGACGGAGAAGTGAAGTTGCAAGTTTCGATGACGGATACATGAAGTTGCAGGTTCCGGTGACCGGTTTCGAATCTGCCTGACCGGTTCCGATGACTGAAAGAATTGAAATGGTGAAGATGGAGGTTTCATCATCATCGACCTTCATCTCCGACAATCTTTCATTTTTGCTCATCATCACCTTTAACCTGCAACTTCCGACGATCACAACGCGGCTCCGTTCATCACCACCATTCGAAAGCTTCCGAAACAAGATCATCTTCAACGTTCATCTCCTGCAACTTCTGTTCGAAACATAACTTCCCGAAAAACCGATTCTAATTCCGCTCACCGCAATCTCCATTCATCACTGTTGTTTCGACATAAGGCAACTGTCCGTTCATCACCGTTCATCATCGCTCAAACCTGCAACATCACCATCTTCTCCGATCATCACTCCGAACATCATTGTTTTTCACCCCTCACTCCGGCGACCACCATCGTTCCGCATAACCCGACAACCTTTATATCTCCATCGCACACCTCGTCGTCGATCACGTGAAGTTGCAGGTTCCGGTGAAGTTGCAGGTTCGGGTGAAGTTGCAGGTTCCGGTGAAGTTGCAGGTTTCGGTGACCGGTTTCGAATCTGCCTGAATTCGGATGAACGATGATGTTGTAGGTTGTGGAGATACAATGATGATGTAGATGATAGGCGGTGGTAGTCGGAGAAGATGGTGGCGGTGTGGTTGTGGTGGCGGCGGTGGTGGTGGTGGCAGTGGCTGTGGTGGCGGTGGTGGCGGTGTGGCTGTGGTGGCGGTGGTGGTGGTGGTGGCAGCGGAGTGGTGGTGGTGGCAGGGCTAGTGGTGGTGGTGTTACAAATTTACACAATCAGTCCTTTATGTTACAAATTTACACAATCTGTCCTTATTTACTAACTGACTTAACTGTGTTATGATTTTTGGACTGAAATGACACATTTCCAGAACGTCGGGGAGGAAAATGGCGCATTTTTGAAAAATGGACTGAAATGGATAAAGTGACCAAACCACAGGGACGAAAATGGCAGTTAACTCTTGTCTTTATTAAAATTTGTTTACTAACTAGAAGAGATAATTATTACCATATTTACACTACTTTGTTATATCAACTTCAAAATTTGAAAAAGAAAAAATCTCTTCGGGCTCCCTTGGGTTAGTAGGTGCACTTTGGTCCACTACCAAATCGTGACTACTCATAAGTTTGTCCAATCTGACTCTATTTTATTTCTTTGTGTTTATATGTTCATTCATATTAGTATATAATACATCAATGTAACCCGTGCACCAGACGGGTATTAAACTAGTTAGGGACTATTATAGGTGAGTAGCCAGTTATGTGTTACTATTATAAAATAGCGTCAATTCATTTAGGTGTGTTGGTTTTTCTATGTGTCTTTCTTTTGTTTTTCTTTTAGCGAAAACTGGAGATGAGGGTGGGGATGGATCGGGGAATGGGTTGAGTTGGTATTTTTCTTTTCTTGGTTTGTTATTTGTATCTTTTTTAAATAAATTTTGTTTTTTTTTTCAATACAACTCCATCTTCAATTAAATTACTATATGTATTTATATCGAGATAGTTGGTAAACGGGTAACAAGTTGCGCTGCTACCCCTTTTTGAATAGCAAAACTAAGCCTTTTAAAAACTACGTCCATAGATCTCGGGGTCATAGTTTTTAAATAGTTTTATATTGTTTTTAAACTTTTTTTAAGTTTTAGATGGGTAACCTTTTATAAAAAGATTATAAATTGTTTTAGATAATATGGAATAAAAAAACTAACATTTTATTAAAATAAGCAATTTGTCGTTTTTTTAATGACAAATTTGGATCGCTAACGGACCTTTGGAGTATTATCGTACCACTAGCGGAACTATCCAATCATATCCATCTCCATAAGCAATCATGCAAGTAAACCAATTCTGGAGGAAACCCATATGGGAAAACCCTTATTATGGGAATCGAACCTATGAACTCATGATCCATAAGCCTTATCTCACCCTAAATATGTCACTAGATTATAATGTCTGGGCGTTTTATTAGCGTTTTAAAGCTTACCACTAAAAAAGAAATAAGTTGTTTTAAGAATGAATGAATATTTCATGTCACGTTTTGTGTTTAAAGTCATTACCATTATAGATGCGACATGCATCTCCAAATCTTCATGTAAACTATCCAATTAGGTTATCTAATTTAACAAAATGTCTAATATGATAGATATCTTTATTAGGAGATACAAGTATAGGCGGCTTCATAACTATGAAAGTGACAGATAATGAATGTCCAGGAACAACCCTGTTTTGAAAACTCTTAAGGCGATGCTAATATGCAATATTTTGATTATTATAAATTATATTTTCGGGAAAAAATTACTTTTAGTCATTCATATATCAATCCACTCATACATTTGATTGGTGGAAATACAGGAAGAAAATGAAAGAGCATCAAGTTGTCGTGATAAGTGATAACGACTTTTGTGTATTGATGGTGGCTGGCTCCACCCTCGGACTTGGTTGTATGTGTGAAACACGACTTCTTGTTCAACGTATTATTAATTTAATAGTCTCATTTTGTCTCGTGTTGTTTGTATTTTCTGCATAAATTAACATGAACGGCCCTTACTTCTTGATTAGTTTTTTTCTTCTTTTTTTTTTTTTGGGAATTCAACAAGGATTATTATGTCAACTTGACAATGACTAAAGCTAGATATTTTACCAAGTTGTTGCGAGCTTACTAATCGGAATTATCTCCCGTGTAAGAAAATATATATCATGTTTAGGGGAGGCGGGGTGGTCTTCTTTTTCCCCGTGATGGAGATGTTCAACGCGTGGTAAACATCAAAACGCTACCGCCGCTGATGATGGTAACGCGTGAATTTAATAACGCGTGGAAATTTTCACGAGTGAATGAGTGATAGAATAATGGTTGATGACATGGCGAAACTTGATTATATGTTGTGAGTGATTGGAATTTTTGCAAGTGATAACCACGCCCTCCCCCTTATTAAACGTTATATTATATTTATCGTGTAAGAAATATATATCATGTTTCTTAGACGTTATACTATATTTAGGAAAAATTATAAGTTTTGTCATTTATTTTTATACCACATTTTAGGCGGTGTCCTTTTTAACAAATGTTGACAGGCGGTGTCCCTTTACTAGGTATTTTGTTGCAAGTTTAGTCCTTTACACTCAACCCAGTTAAAAAACCCTGTTAATTGTTGACAGTCGATGTCCTTTACTAGGTATTTTGTTGCAAGTTTAGTCATTTACTAGGTATTTTGTTGCAAGTTTAGTCATTTACACCCAACAATTAATAGGGTTTTTTAACTGGGTTGGATGTAAAGGACTAAACTTGCAACAAAATACCTAGTAAAGGACACCGCCTGTCAACATTCGCTAAAAGGACACCGTCTGAAAAAGTGGTATAAAGATAAAGGACAAGACTTGTAATTTTTCTTTATATTTATTAGGAAAAATTACAAGTTTTGTCCTTTATCTTTAGGGTACTTTACAGGCGGTGTCCTTTTTTTCAAAAGTTGACAGGCGGTGTCCTTTAGTAGGTATTTTGTTACAAGTTTTGTCCTTTAGCCCTAACCCAGTTAGGTTTTTTTGTTAAATCTGATTACCCAAGGGTATTTTAGTCTTTTTACTTATTTAAAGGACAAAACTTGTAATTTATTCTTTAATTTATAAATATTAGAATATCTCTCTCTAAAAAAACACACAGTTCTCTCTCTCTCTCTCTCTCTCTCTCTCTCTCTCTCTCTCTCTCTCTCTCTCTCTCTCTATACCAACACCACCATTATAAATCACCAACACTTGTTAACGATTTATACCTGAAGCAATATTTTCCCAAGTGACATCCTCATCTGCCACCTGCCACTAAACGAAGCAACAAGCCTATCCCCATCCTCAACCGAAAACCCAAGTTCCGGCATCAACTTACTAATCTTCACATCAACACTATCCAAATCGACAGCCTGCGCCCGCCTCTGCAGCAAATCAAACTCATCCAAAAGCCTCCCCATCAACTCCAAATCATCCACTGACCCTGCGCCCGCCTCTGCAGCAAATCAAACTCATCCGGTTGCCGATCGTTTATTTCCTCACACCGGTTCGGATGATAAGTTGCTGGAAAACAGAGACTCTATGTCTTCATCGTCTTCTTCGTCTATGCTAGTAACGGTGGTGGTTTCGGTGTCTACTGCAACTGCGGATAATCTGATTGGATGATGTGTGGAGTGTTTATTTGAGGGTTTGTTGGAGCAATTGGTGATTGGGGATGAAATTGAGGGCGGAAATAGGGTTTGCGGAGAGGTGTGGGGGTTAGGAAATTGAAGTGGAGGTCGATATGGTGGAGTTTAGAGGTTAATTGACTCAACTCCATTGTTGTTGTTACAGAGGTTTGGAGTTGCAGGTAGAGAGAGAGAGAGTGATTTGGGGAAGAAGAAAAAGTGAGTCGCATGATGAAGCAACCTGTTAGCTCGATCTGTGTGGGTGCGGCGACGATGGATTGTGTGGTTGTGGTGGTGTTCGGAGGTGGGAGATGATGATGGTGGTTAATGTGTGGGCGGCGGCGGATGGTTGTTGTGGTGGTGGTGGTGGTGGTGGTGGGAGGTGGGAGATGATGTTGGTGGTAGAAGTGTTTGACCAGACTTAACAAGATTTATAAATAAATAGGTATAAATAAATATCTAGTTTAATTTTTTAAATAGATATTAGTTTTTTAAATTCTTTTTGTTTTATTTTATTAAAAAGATTTATAAATAAATAGGTAGAAAGACTAAACTACCCCTGTTTGATCAGACTTAACAAAAAAACCTAACTGGGTTAGGGCTAAAGGACAAAACTTGTAACAAAATACCTACTAAAGGACACCGCCTGTCAACTTTTGAAAAAAATGACACCGCCTGTAAAGTACCATAAAGATAAAGGACAAAACTTGTAATTTTTCCTATTTATTATAATATAATTAGAGGGTTCGGGATTTAATTGTAATATCTATATATACATTGTATTTACCCTAATCAATATATTCAACAGGGGAATGTTCATTTGAGAATAAAATTAATGTGAGAAGAAAAAAAAAAGAAATGATATAATGGTAAAACATTAAATAGTTTATAACTCCTCTCATTAACTATGTTATCTCTCATTAATAAAGCAAAAAACATTTTATCCTACATATTTCAAAATTTATCCTACATATATATTACACTTGCCGAAATTTACCGTACGCATATCTAAATTTATCATACATATTTAAGAATTTATCCTACACATACTAAAATTGTCTTACACATGTCGAAAATTGTCCTTCACCGTAAATTATTTTATCTTGAAAGACTATATTTAAAAGTCAGTTACAAGTTTAATTAGTTAGCTAATTAATTACAATTAGAAATTTACCTATATGCCCTTATTAATAACATTAAATACACATATTAAATGAAGTAAAATATAGCATTTCTATTGGTTTAAAACTTATTATTTTTATTCTTACAAAAAATTTCTTCTCATTTAAAATATAGCATTTCTATTGGTTTAAAATTATTATTTTAAGTAAAATATAGCATTTCTATTGGTTTAAAAGTTATTCTTTTTATTCTTACAAAAATTTTCTTATCATTTAAACAATGTTTTGAATATTGTTTACATGATTTTTCATAATGGCCGATGGTTAAAATATGTTTTGAATATCTTGGTAAAATTTAAAACCGTGTTCAAAGTTATGTAAGTGGTCTACATGGTTTTTCATAATGACCAATGGTTAAAATATGTTTTGAATATCATGGTAAAATTAAAAGAAAACTTTTAAATTAATTAATTATCATTTATAATAATAATAATAATTATAATTATAATAATAATAATAATTATTATTATTATTAATTATTATTATTATTATTATTATCATCAGAGGCCGAGGAGCTATAACTTCAAGCTCCCATTGATTTTTCATTGATTTTTCATTCAAGCTCCGGCACTGATTATTATTCGCAAGGAGCTAGATGAGAAGAAACTCTCATGTCCGGTTTTGTAGTAGAAATTCAAAACACACCGTCAACTATAACTTCAAAAGAACCAGATTTCATAAACAATATAGAGTAATAATGAAGTGGATATGTTATTGAGGTAATACTATTTGTTTAAGTAAATACACTCTTCAGGCACTATAACTTGTTTGGATCACATCTAAACAAATAGAACCAGATTGACGAGCAATGACACAAAATAAACGCCGCAGTAGAAAATATTGGTATGTATATTATCAGATAAACCAATTATAGTATGGCCCGCAAAATACATATGAGTTCGGTTAATAGCTCCCTCAAATATTGAGTAGCGTGTGATTATGAATATTTGATTACATTGTAAAATATGCCAGCCCATGTTTATATTTTTAAGGGTAGAGATTCAAATATTAGTAGAAATTTTATTGTATCGAATTTATAACGACAAATAAAGAAAATGACATAAGAGATTTGAAGATAGGGAAAATGGCGTGGAATCGGTGTTTGCAAGTCCAAATCGATATTACAATTATATCTTTTAAAAACTGTATTAATATTATTTATATGTCAATTTCATGCTCAATCACTCACTCTACTCCTTTCATTTGTAATCCTTTTGTTTTCCTTTGGATGGTAATATTCACATAATTCGAAACAAAAGATTAAATCGATATGAAAATAGGTAGGTTTTTAGTTATAATACTTAATTTGTATTATAAATAAGGGTGTTCAGGTTTAAACATATTAACCAATCAATCCTTAATTAAATCGTTTACAAATTGATTGCGACACGTCAACCCGTTTACAACATATTAGACTCGTTTACATAATCGAGTAATAAATCGCATTTGCATTACACAATTTTAATTTTAAGTGTGTCCTGGTTAGTGGCGAAGCTTAACCCGAATGACGGGTGGGGGGGGGGGGGGTCGAAAACGTATATACCCAAAAATTTCTATACGAAAACTACATATATAACACTACTGAACGAAAAGTTCGGGGGGTCAGACACCCCTCCCCGCCCCTTCTATACTTCGCCATTGGTCCTGGTTAACCTTGAAGTCTTCTGACACAAATAAATATGTGTGTTTTCTTCGAGCTGTCTACATTAGTCCTTAAACTAAAAGTCTAAACCTCACCAACTTACTGAAATTCTCCAAGATTTTTTGAATTAAAAGTAGACTAAATTGCACAAATCAACCTTTATGTTATACCTAAATTGCACTTCATACCTTTCACTATGAAATCGGTCAAACCCAACATTTATGTTCATGTTTTGTTACATTCAATAACCTTTACAACTAACGTCGTCCAAAAACTCAGTTAAGTTACCTCATATGCTTTATCATTGTCTTTTCACCAGCCTTTCAGAACATAAATGTTGATTTGTGAAATTTTATCTTATTATTATTAACTCTTGTTATTGTTATTGTTATTATGAAATAACTGAGTTTTTTTTAATAAGGTTAGTTGTAAAAGTTATCGAATGTAACAAAACATGAACATCAAGGTTGGGTTTAGCCGATTTCATAGTGAAAAGTATGAAGTGTAGTTTAGATATAACATAAATGTTAATTAATTCAGTAATGGTATTATTATAAACTGATACTAGCCTATAATATGTTTTTACCAATTCTCTTTTTAAATCTTTTTTATTGGATCACACATACATATAATAGATATTTACAGATATATACAGTCAACATGTATATATACGGATGGATATACACATATATCGATCTTATCCATAATGAATGCCATGTAGCTACTGCGTTCATATGTTTTTGTTTCTAACTAGGTTATGCCCTACTCGCGTTGTGGGGCACTAAGCCAGATATTTCTCTTTCATATACGTCTGTGTTTCAGTTACTTGTACATACTACTTATAACACGATCTCAAAAAACATTACATCGAGAAAACCAATTAAAACAAAACACTATCAATACTTTTGCTAAAAAAGTAAAACGATGGAATGACTATAATTTTTAACTGGAGCAAAATTGTAATTTTTGAGAACAAATGAGCGTGTGTCACGCAACCGCCTGACACGAGTAAAAATTACACCGAGTTAAACAAAACACTACCAGAAATTTGTCAAAAAAAAAAAACTAAAACGATAGCATGACTGTAATTTTACACTGGGGGCAAAATCGTAATTTGACATAAAAAACAAAAACAATGGGAAACCTATAAATTTGAAACCGAGGGAAAAATCATAATTAGGATGGACGGAAAAAAAACAAAACAAATGGCAAAACTGTAAATTTAAACGGGGGAAAATCGTAATTTCGCTGGACCAATGGGGAAGTTCCAGGCAGTTATGGGAACAAAATCGTAATTTTTGAAATGGGAACAAAATCATAATTTTGAACAGAGGGCAAAAGCGTAAATATATTTTGAACTGGGCGGAACATTATAATTTTAAACTGAGGGCAAAATCATAATTTTGAGCTAGAGGGAAAAATAATTTTATTTTGAACTGTGGGCAAAAACATTATTTTGAACTGAGGGAAAAATCGTAATTTTTAGCTAATGGGAAAACAGAATTTTATTTTGAAATGGGTGCAAAAATGTAATTTTAAACGGATGGGGAAACCGTAATTTTAAACTGGGAATAAAATTAAAAAATGGTTTTTTAACTGAGGGAAAAGCGTAATTTTAAGATAGAGGCAAAAATATATTTTTATTTTAAACTGGGGGAAAACATAATTTTAAACGAAGGAGAAAACCGTAATTTTAAACTACGAGTAAAATTAAATTAAAAATAGGTTGGTCCAATAGGGAAGTGGCAGGCAAGCTGTCTCGCACTATTCCTATATGTAGTAAATAATTTAAGAGATATTTTATGCAGAAACCTAAAAGTTATAAATTATATAACAATGTTGGTATTTGTTTGTATATATAACATACGAGGGTAAGGATAGTGTAAAAAGGGCCTAAAGTGTGAGAAGTATGAGAAGTGTATTATAACACTATATATAATACTATATAACACCATATAAAACCGTATAACAATATGTAACACCATATGATACCATATAACACTATGTAACACTATATATCATTATATAACAAATATAACACTATACATCTATCGTAGACATGCTATCAGACAACCTATAGTGTTATATTTGTTATATAATGATATATAGTGTTACATAGTGTTATATGGTATTATATGGTGTTATATATTGTTATACGGTGTTTATATGGTGTTATATAGTATTATATATAGTGTTATAATACACTTCTCACACTTTGAGCACTTTTTACAGGATCCTCTACCTAACATACGATACGATTAAAAGAGTACCACAATATTTATGAAAGATACGTAGATTTTGCGTTTTGTACATGTTTATTCTTCGTTTCCAACAATTGTAGGAACCGGCCGGATAACCATTCAATAAATTAAGTTATTATATTACAAATTTGGCTAGTATTTAGGACCTGCTTTGCGGCGGAACTGTTGAACTGGACAAAACGACATAAAAATGTTGAACTACGCAAACGCGTCATGGCATGTTAACTTGCAAAAACTATACTTAAAGGTAAAATATAGAAAAGAATAATTAAGTTGACTTATAATACGCACGTTACAACGAAGTCGATAAACCGAAAAAAAAAAGATAAACATAAAAATATTAATCCACACACATATTGTTACCTTGTTCCAAACAAAATTTCAACCCCTTTTTATCTTTATAACAAATTATTAATCGTTAAAATACAAACTGACCACAATATTATCTAGGGTGGAGATACAATAGTAAGTTTATTTGGCTAGAAAGGTTAGGAAGTGATCTTGACCATCCGTTTAATTAATCAAGAGCTAAGATTAAATGAATGAAATTGAAGCAAAAAAAAAGAGGCGTATGAGTTTGTTAGGGGCATTCTAGTCAATCCAGCACAATAGTTTCTCTATCCTCCAATTCCCCCCCCCCCCCCCATTTTTTAAACGTTAATAACTTTTTCATACGACATTATTTTTTTTATAAAAATTGCACCAAAAAAACCAGCGTTTTTTTATCTTTTAAACGAGTATACTATTGCTATATTTTCAAAAAAAAAATTGAAAACCCAGTTGCGTAAAACGCAATGAAAAAAAAACGTAAAAAATGATTTTTTTTCTAAAACGCAACGCACCAAAAACACAAAGAAATGTCTTATTTCTAAAACGCAATGACCAGAAAACACAAATAAATGTCTTATTTCTAAAACGCAATAGCCTAAAAACACAAAAGAAAGTGTACTTTATAAAACGCAATGGACTGAATGTGTTTTACCTAAAACGCAATGCACCCAAAACACTTAAAAATGTCTTATTTCTAAAACGCAATTGCCAGAAAACACTTAAAAATGTCTTATTTCTAAAACGCAATGGCCAGAAAACACTTAAAAATGTCTTATTTCTAAAACGCAATGCCTAGAAAACACATAAAAATGTCTTATTTCTAAAACGCAATGGCCTAAAAACACAAAAGAAACTGTTCTCTCTAAAACGCAATGAACTGAATACACATAAAAATGTGTTTACCTAAAACGCAATGAGTAAAAACACTTCAAAAATGTTTTATTTCTAAAACGCAATGACCAGAAACTGTTGTTCACAGAACCAGAAACTGTCTAAAACGCAATGTCCAGAAACTGTTGTTCATAGAACCAGAAACTGTCTAAAACGCAATGACCAGAAACTGTTGTTCACAGAACCAGAAACTGTTGTTCACAGAACCAGAATCTAACTAAAACGCAATGACCAGAACCTGTTGTTTACAGAACCAGAAACACTGTCTACGAATACAGTTTTCCAGAGGCAATTTACAGAAAATTAATTTTTCTGATGCAGCTCAACCCTAGCCAAGGGCTCTGCCCCTTGGACCCCGCCAGGGGCTGCCGCCCCTGGGACCCCATGTCACGACCCCCGACCCGGTTTGACCCGTTTCAGGAGCCGCGGGACAAAAATCCTGCGGTATTTAATTAATTGAGTTTGACAGCGGAAGTTTTCATCAGGATCTTTTAAAATGTAAATATTTCCCGATTATTTTATTTAACAACGTGGAATAAAACCCTGTAATTTACAATCATTTGATTTCACGAAGAAATCTTTTATTTTACAAAACATGTTTCTTTATTTTATACTGAGCCACTTCTTTGAGCTTGTAGTGCTATATGGCACTTTTCCTGGTTCATAACAGGTCACCTAAAACATGTTTGAAAAAGGTTTTGTCAGCGGGAAATACTGAGTGAATCATTCTATTTTGCATAATGATGCATAGTTATCAATTACAGCATAAGAGCGATTACAATGGCTTCTATCTTATTTTTATTTGGCATTCTGTCACAATGGTGACATGTCACAATGGTGACATGTCACAATGGTGACGATGGTCATACCACTATTTAGATCAATGAACCTAAATAGTGACGATTATCCGTGTAGGTCAATGAACCTAACTGGGAGAAAATTAGTAATGTGCACAATACCCCACTAACCAGTAATTCAAGATATCCACGACTTAGTCCCTGTAATTATAACCTTGAAAATAATTTGAGGTATTGTAAAATAGTTGATAAAAAGATAATGACTCACATTGCAGATTTATATGGGCAGAGTTTAGCCTACTGATTAGCCTTTTTAACCTAAATTTAATAATAGGCACACAATTCTGGGTTAGTAATCAATACAGCATTTTACGATAACTCACGAGATCAACCCTCACAACGAATGACAAAGTGCTATGCTTAAACATCCATCGAATTAACGACTAATGATAAAGCATCACCCTAATGTGGGCAACACTTAAACATCCATTGAGTACATTGATCGATCGGAAAATGAATCATAATAGCGATCGAGTTAATACCCTGATTGCGGCGTCGATTAGTGAACCGTGTGTGTTAATTGTTATAAACAGAGATAACTCCGTGTATAATTCGAAGTTTTACGTCGTTCCAACTCCCAGAATCAAGTCCCAAAGTCCCATATTTATACATGAAAACCTCCCCCCTCGCGTGGCGCGAGGGGGTGTCGCTTGGCGCGAGAGGTCGCCCCCTATCATAGGGTGGCCGCGTGTCATACTAGCCTTGCTGAGTTGGTCTTGCGTTCATTTCCAATTTACACGTAAAACTGTGTAGATAATACCGACTAGGTTTTACCCCCCCTGAGTTTTAGGGGCCCTGATCCTGATTCCGATTGTTCTGAAAATTTTAGGGTTTGTTCAGAATCACTTGGGTTTCTCAATTAGGGTTTCCTATTGGTCAATTTATTTAAATAAATATGACTTTTTGATGAGAGTTGTTACATTCTCCCCACCTTAATAAAAATCTCGTCCTCGAGATTTACTGGAATAATTGAGGATACTTTCTCTTCATTTTGGATTCCAGTTCCCAAGTATATTAGGGTCCTATCTTTGAATCCCACTTTACTTAAACTAACATTATTTGTTTACCTTTATATCTTGGAAAGGTACTACCAAAGATTCATCTGATAGACATTTCTTGAGATTAGATACATGAAATACATCACGTATTCTGGCTAACTTTCCTGGTAGTTGTAAATGATAAGCAACTGGTCTTATACGTTGAATTATTGAAAATGGTCCTACGTAACTTGGACTTAACTTTCCTTTCTTACCGAATCTACCAACTTCTTTCCAAGGAGATACTTTTAATAGCATTTTGTCTCCAACTTGAACTCCAACGGCTTTCGTCTATTATCTGTATAACTCTTCTGGCTATCCTTAGCCGTCTTCAGCCTTTCCTTCGTGATACTGAATATCACAATCTTAATCACTTAGGATTTTTATCCATATCCTTTTCCTCATGTTTAATCCTTTTTGCTCAAATATATATCTTAAATTCTTATGATCCGTATAGATAGTAAACTTACTTCCATACAGATAATGTTTCCAAACCTTAAGGCAAAATTGTAGTTCCTAATTCTAACTCATGAGTGGTATAGTTTTCTTCGTACCTTTTCAATTGTCTTGATACATATGCAATTACCTTTTTGCATTGCATTGACACACATCCAATTCCTAGCTTTAAAGCATTCCTGTATACTTCAAAATCTTCAATTCCTTCTGGTAAAGCTAGGATTTATGTTTTAATATCCTAAAAGATTCTTCTTGTTTAGATCTCTAATCAAACTTAACTATTTTACAGGTTAGCTTAGTTAATGGTATAGCTATTTTGGAAAAATCCTTAATAACCCGTCTGTAGTATCCGACTAATCTTCTTATTTCTATTGCTGATTGTGGAATCTTCCATTTGATAATTGCTGCTATCTTATCAGGATCTAAGTGAATACCTTCATGATTCACCATATGTCCTAAGAATTGCATTTCTTGTAACCAAAATTCACACTTCGAAAATTTGGCGTAAAGCTTCTCTTTAACAAAGTTAAGAGTACATGTAAGTGCTGATAATGTTCTTCCTGACTTTTGGAATAAATAAGTATATCGTTGTTGAAGACAATTACCAATTTATCTAAATAGGGTTTACAGATCCTATTTATCATGTCCATGAATGCTGCAGGTGCATTCTTTAATTCGAAGGGCAGGACTGTAAACTAGTAATGACCATACCTAGTTCTGAAAATAGTCTTAGGTACGTCTTCTTCTGGTACTTTTAATTGATAATATCCGGAACATAATTTGATCTTAGAAACTATTTATCTTCTTGGAATTGATCGAATAGATCATTAATTCTAAATAATAGGTATCGATTCTTAATTGTAACTTTATTCAATTCTCTATAATCAATACACATTATTATTGAACCATACTTTTTCTTAACAACCAATATTGTGCTAACCGATAAGGTTCCCTGGCTTATCGGTAAAATTCCTGGAATTAGATGAATCCTAAATTAAATCTCCCTATCTGGTGGTAATCCAGGTAAATCTTCTGGAAATACATCTGGGTATTCTGAAATTACAGAAATTTTCTTAATTTCTTTATCTTTAGTATTAATGATTTCTGAAATCATATATACTATAACTAACAACTTTCATTAGATATGAACTTTATGGATTTACATGGCTTATCTCCTGTAATCATTATTACTTCTCTAGTTGCACAAATTTCTATGGAATTCTTATCATAGATAATTCGAGCATAGTTGTTTACTAATCAATCCATTCTTAGCACAATCTTGATTTCAACTAATTTCATAGATAATAGGGTTGCAGAAAATTTATGACTTAAAAGTTCTATTTCTACATTTTGCAGAACCTTATTTATTTTAACTAAATTCCCATCTGCCAATTCTACTGTAGAAATTTATCTAATGCTGGTTAACGGTAAGTTAAGAGTTTGGCAGAGTAAGGTATTTATAAAACTTTGGTTTGCACCAGAGTCAAATAATACTTTCGTGTAAACGTTGTAAGCTAAGAACATACCGGCTATCACATCTGGAATCATCTCGGCTTCATGGGTAGTCAGCTGAGAGGCTCTTACATTCCTTTTTGCTCCTTCTGCTGGTTTAGCTTGATTGTCAAATGGTTTATTCAGTTTTGGACAATCTGGCCTAAGATGTCCAGTTTCTCCACAGTTATAGCAGACTGAAAATTTCTTCCTCCTGCAGTCTTCTTCTTGATGCCCTGGAATTTTGCAAAAATTACAATATCCTTTGCATCTTCCAAAATGCTTCCTTTTGCAAAAATTGCAAAATGGACTAGTAGAAG
The DNA here is from genome assembly GCA_030545235.1 of Helianthus tuberosus. Taxonomy (NCBI): domain Eukaryota; kingdom Viridiplantae; phylum Streptophyta; class Magnoliopsida; order Asterales; family Asteraceae; genus Helianthus; species Helianthus tuberosus. The sequence continues at coordinate 24,293 of JARYGA010036430.1, read as the reverse complement.
ATTGCCCATTCCCTCCTTTCTTGAAATGGTTATGGTTACCCGAACGAAATTCTTGGGTAATCTTTTGGGCTACTTCCTTCCTTCTATTTTCTTCTCTTGTCCGCACTAGTTCGTCAGTCAGAGTATTGGCTAATTCCACTGCATCATCAATCATATGAGGTTTCGCAGCCTTGACGATATTATGAATTTCGGAAATCAATCCCCAAATATAACGAGAAATAAGTACCGGCTCTGGCGAAGCCAGGGTTGGTACTACTCGAGCATATTCGAAGAATGTCGTAGTATACCCTCGACAATCTACATCCACCATCCGATGGGTTAGAAACTTATTTGCCATTTGATCTTTTTCATATTCAGGACAAAATTTTCTTTCTACAAGACTCTTAAATTCTTCCCATTTCATGGCATAAGCCCTATTTCTTCCTTTAGCCTGTAACACTGTGTTCCACCATTCTAGCGCCCCTTCTTTGAAAAGATTTGATGCATACATGACCTGATCATCCTGAGCACATTTACTTATGGCAATTACTCCCTCGGTTTTCTCTAACCAACGCAGTGTCGCAGTCGCTCCTTCATTGCCTGCAAACTCAGTGGGTTTGCAAGCAAGAAATTCTTTGTAAGTGCAACCAGGCGTTGCAGTTTTCCTTTTCTTAGGGAGCGGAGCTTGCCGTGGTTCATTATCATGATTAACATGATTATTGCCTCCGTTTACGCTATTACTGAAATTATCTTCAGAAATACGTTTGCTTGGAATAATTTGTTGAGGTTCAATTGGATTTTTAACAGTAGCAATGATTTCTGGAATAGCATTGGCTATCCCTTGAGCAACTATTTCTGGAATAGCGTTGGCTATCCCTTGAGCAACGATATTTTCTATATGTTGCCTAGTCACGTATTGGTCCCCCGGTTGTTGCTCAGATTGATTAACCTCGTTAACTGGTTCATTATTAGCGTTTTCCATCTGATATCTAATTTATAGATAAATAATTAGTATAAAAGAAATAATCCAATGTTACAATTATTTGTACAGAATCATGTAAACAAATATACAATCAGAATTGTAATTTTTTTTCTAATATTTCGTTTGTTGTATAGATTATATCATGCTTCTATATACAACCGTTTTATTATTTACCTTACACAAACTGATTTTACTATTACTATTACACAATCATAGTTTCATAACCCCCTATCCTTTGTCAGGTGATATTCTAGTAACGGCGTTCCTTCTCATCGTATTTCCAGGAGATCTGTCCCAAAATCTCTTGGATCCTATTCCCAGCATCCATTTTGTCAAAATGACGAAGTTTAGTCCTATTCTCGTTACTCATTGGTGAATTTGGTAAAGGTTCTGGTTTGAACTTAGGAAAAAGCCTATAGGGATGGTTTTGTAACAGTATTTCATTAGTCACCCATTCGTCTATTTGCGAGTGGATTGAAAGGTTTGGAATAGCTGATTCTACATTTATTGGTAATTGTGTTTCAAGAGAATGAATAAAATCATTTTCATTAATAGGCTCAATAGTATCATCGTTTGCCATTATAAAATCTAGCTCTTCCTGAGATGGTAACCCCTTAATTTGTCCAGAGCTTTCCCCAATTTCCATTTTCTTAGGCTTGGGTTTCTCGAGAGGTAAAGCGTTGAATTCTATAGGTTCTTCTATGTCTGGAATATACCTATTGAAATCTCTGGAAACTTCGATTCTTACTGGATAGAGATTTAAATTCTGAAGGGCTTCCGACAGATCACTCATGCTGTTTATGCAAGATACACACAATTACTAAGTTTAAAAATTATATCAATTTTCATAGAAAATCTTTAAATATTATTTCATACTGGGTAACTACTAAAACAACTGAAACTTAAAACACACTAAGTTTTATTTATTTATTTACTGAATAAGGTTTCTAAACAGTAAATAAATAAAGGTGCTAAACTTTAAGTCAGAATATTTAAAGATTTGTATTTATTGCTACAGTGGTTAACATATAAAGATCTGCCCATACTGTACAAAATTAGTCAGATAATAAAACATATAATCACAAAATAGCAATTAATAAAAAATTATTAAGTATTTCTAAATACTTAATTGGCTTAAATCAGTGGCTCGATCAGTGGCTCTGATACCACCTTTTTCTGTCACGACCCCCGACCCGGTTTGACCCGTTTCAGGAGCCGCGGGACAGAAATCCTGCGGTATTTAATTAATTGAGTTTGACAGCGGAAGTTTTCATCAGGATCTTTTAAAATGTAAATATTTCCCGATTATTTTATATAACAACGTGGAATAAAACCCTGTAATTTACAATCATTTGATTTCATGAAGAAATCTTTTATTTTACAAAACATGTTTCTTTATTTTATACTGAGCCACTTCTTTGAGCTTGTAGTGCTATATGGCACTTTTCCTGGTTCATAACAGGTCACCTGAAACATGTTTGAAAAAGGTTTTGTCAGCGGGAAATACCGAGTGAATCATTCTATTTTGCATAATGATGCATAGTTATCAATTACAGCATAAGAGCGATTACAATGGCTTCTATCTTATTTTTATTTGGCATTCTGTCACAATGGTGACATGTCACAATGGTGACGATGGTCATACCACTATTTAGATCAATGAACCTAAATAGTGACGATTATCCCTGTAGGTTAATGAACCTAACAGTGATTATCCCGAGTAGGTCAATGAACCTAACTAGGAGAAAATTAGTAATGTGCACAATACCCCACTAACCAGTAATTCAAGATATCCACGACTTAGTCCCTGTAATTATAACCTTGAAAATAATTTGAGGTATTGTAAAATAGTTGATAAAAAGATAATGACTCACATTGCAGATTTATATGGGCAGAGTTTAGCCTACTGATTAGCCTTTTTAACCTAAATTTAATAACAGGCACACAATTCTAGGTTAGTAATCAATACAGCATTTTACAATAACTCACGAGATCTACCCTCACAACGAATGACAAAGTGCTATGCTTAAACATCCATCGAATTAACGACTAATGATAAAGCATCACCCTAATGTGGGCAGCACTTAAACATCCATTGAGTACATTGATCGATCGGAAAATGAATCGTAATAGCGATCGAGTTAATACCCTGATTGCGGCGTCGATTAGTGAACCGTGTGTGTTAATTGTGATAAACAGAGATAACTCCGTGTATAATTCGAAGTTTTACGTCGTTCCAACTCCCAGAATCAAGTCCCATATTTATACATGAAAAACCTCCCCCTTCGCGTGGCGCGAGGGGGTGTCGCGTTGCGCGAGAGGCCGCCCCCTATCATAGGGTGGCTACGTGCCATACTAGCCTTGCTGAGTTGGTCTTGCGTTCATTTCCAATTTACACGTAAAACTGTGTAGATAATACCGACTAGGTTTTACCCCCCCCCCCCTGTGTTTTAGGGGCCTTGATCCTGATTCCGATTGTTCTGAAAATTTTAGGGTTTGTTCAGAATCACTTGGGTTTCTCAATTAGGGTTTTCTATTGGTCAATTTATTTAAATAAATATGATTTTTTTTATGAGAGTTGTTACACCCCCCTACCAGGGGCGCTGCCCCCGGACCCTCGCCAAGATCGTAAAACGCAATGACTAAATCAAAAACCCAGATCGTAAAAATGAAATTAAAGAATTTCTTACATGGATCGAAATGATTTCTTCAACAATTGACGAAGTTTGAATGATTGTAACACTTATCAGCGCTCGAATCGAACGAATCGAGTGATTATCTCCAAAATCACCCGAAAAAACGAGATTTTTTATGAAATTAAACTGGGTTTTCTTCAAAAAAGCTGAAGAACACGTTGATCGGGTGTTTGAATCATTGATTTGTGATGAAAATCGCACTATAATGTAGTGATTATTGAGATAGAAAGTGAAGAAATGGTTGAAGATGGTGGGTTTTGAAAAGGAAGAAGAAAGGGTTTGATTGACTAAAATACCCTTTTTCTTTATTTTAAATGTTGCCACATGTCCTAATCCTATTGCTTCCTACACTTTCTAGCCAAAATAAACTTCGTATTTGATCTTTTCCCATATTATCTATACTATATTATAATGCATGAGTAAGAGACATTTTAGGATACCCAAAAAGTAAGAATTTTTCCCTCTTAATTTATAGAGTAAATTACAAGTTTTGTCCTATATGTATGTCCCAAATTGCAGGCGTTGTCCTTTGTCTTTAAAATTGATGAGTTTTGTCCTTAATGTTTGCAAATCTTGCACATTATGTCCTTTAGGCCAAACCCAGTTAGATTTTTTGGTTAAATCTGGTCATGTGCAAGGCACATGAGGGTATTTTTGTAATTTCACCATTATAGGGACAAAACTCTGTTTCTCTCTCTAAATTCCCATTTTCTCTCTCTTCTCTCCTCTCTCTCTCTCTCTAACCTACAAAAGACCACCATCACCACCTGGTTATCACCACCATCGAATTACCACCACCACTAATCTCAATCAAATCAACCAAATTAAAAACTTTTCGCCAACCTAATACTTCAAAATCAAACCAATTTCATATCAGGTTACGAGTGTCATGAACACAGACCAAGCCCACATAAGAAATTCACAAAAAAGCCCTTCAAACCTTCAAACCTGCTGCAATCGCTTTTGAACTCAACTCACGCCATTAAAAGCCCTTCAAACCTTCGATTAAAAGCCCTTCAAAACTGCTGCAATCGCTTTTGAACTCAACCTGCTGCAATCGCTTTTGAACTCACGCCATTAAAAGCCCTTCAAACCTGCTGCAATCGCTTCAAACCTGCTTCAAACCTTCAAACCTGCTGCAATCGCTTTTAAAGGCCCTTCAAACCTTCGATTAAGATGGGGGTGGCTGGTGGCCGCCGCTTATCGTCACAGCGGAACCCTAGGGTTTAGATCTGCGAATGAGGTTTTGGTGGATTTTGGTCTGCAGCGGCGGAGGAGCACGGCGGCGCTTGTGGCGGTGATGGTGGTGGTCTGAAGGGGATGGTGGTGATGATTGTGGCAGTGATGTTGGTGGAGGTGGAGTTGAAGGGGATGGCGGCAGTTGTGGTGGGGAGTGAAGGTGGAGGTGAAGGGTATGGCGGCGGTGGTGGAGGTGAAGGGTATGGTGGCGGTGGTGGTGCATCTCCTCCGCAGGTGGAGAGAGAAGAGAGAGAGAGTAGAGAGCGAGAGAGAGTGAGGGAGGAAGAGAGAGTGCAGGTTAATATATATTTTGATTTTCAGATTTTTTTTAAATAATAGAGATAAAAAGACTATTATACCCTCATGTGCCTTGCACATGATCAGTTTTAACCAAAAAATCTAACTGGTTTTGGCCTAAAGGACATAACGTGCAAGATTTGCAAACATTAAGGACAAAACTCATCAATTTTAAAGACAAAGGACAGCGCCTGCAATTTGGGACATACATAAAGGACAAAACTTGTAATTTACTCTAATTTATAAATACACCTCTAAAATGAGGGTAAATTTGACTCTTAAAAAATAATTATATTTTAGCCCCATTTTATTACACTTAAATTCCTGTGTTTTAACATAATTAAAAGTAATTAGTTACAATTTTCCTTCTTTACGACAAACTTATAATTCTTTTACGTATTCTTGTCATATCTTATAAATTATAATGTTTAAAAAAATCCAAAAGTACCGTGACGACCTGCTCAATTTTGTCGACGTTTCGATGGCTGTCTTGGTCAGTATTGACGTGTGGATTAAAAGGTACAATTAGATGATGCCTTAATGTACAAGTGATTAAAGTATAACGTACTTAGTTATTATCACATAATGTTTAATAACTATAGAATGTGATTAAATACCGTGAATTTTATCCTCTTATCTAGATTACACTTTAATCCCCCATCTTTAACAAAATTATAAATTATTAGTTAGTGGTTACACTTTATCCACTTATAAAAAACAAACTCCGTCCACGATTTTTAAACGGTCATAACTTTTTGGTACGTTAATATATATCTTTTTTTTTAAATTACACCATATAAATGAGTATTTTATTCTCTTTAATTTGAGTATAGTATTGCTATAGTTTTTTTAATTAAAAAATTGATATGTTATGTGATTAACAGTGTCTAAGGGTGAGTAATAACTGAATCGTTAACCGAAATCAAACATATGCATCAAGAACATGTATACTCCACATACATCAGGTCATCATCATATATCTCAGATTATAAATCACAAATGCATCAAGAATCAATCAAGGTTATCAATATTCCTACCAAGATCATGTTAAAATTAAAAACCTAGTAACTATACATATACAAATGCGATCACATCAACATCCATGCATGATTTATAGCAATCCAAATCTACAAGCACAATCATAAATCATCAAGAACACCAAGTAATTCAGAAAACGCAACCACGGTTTTTATATAATTAATCAAGACGATAAGCATGATAAGTGTATTACCAAAAGAGGGGGTGATGAAGGTTGATGGTTTGCTCGAAACCAAAGATAACCTATTGTGAATTATATTTCAAGAATAACAAACTAGTCCTTATAATTTTGTTAACGTGTTAAGCGTTAGAGTTCGCGAAATAAGTTGCACCTTTACTTTATTATAATGCACATTAATCATAACCCGGATGTCTCATGTAATAAATACACAGAGATAGTTAACGACAATTAACCTGAGAATGCGAGTTGTCACATCATCCCCAAGTTGAAAGAAATTTCGTCCCAAAATTAGTCGCTTAAGAAGTTTGTGCGTTTGAGAACTTTCCCAGGGTGCCACATCATCCCCAAGACGAAGAAATTTCGCCCCGAAATTCATTAGTAGTTTCAGCATTCGGTGTAACGTTTTTGAACAGTTGCGGATACTTACGCATCATTTAATCTTCTCTCTCCCACGTGAACTCCGGTCCATGTTTCGAATTCCAATGAACTCGAACGACGGGAATCTTGCTGCATTTAAGAGTTTTGATTTCTCGATCCATGATTTCAGTAGGTTCTTTGATGAACTGCATCTTATCATCGATTTTTAGCTCTTTGAACGGGACTACAAGTGTCTGATCGGATAATCACTTCTTTAGATTTGATAGGTGAAAAACATTCTGCACGCCACTGAGTTTCTCAAGCAGATTCAAACTATAAGCCATAGTGCCGATCTTTTCCATGATTTCAAATGGTCTGACGTATCGTGGATTTAAGTTGCCCCGTTTCCCAAAATGGACCACACATTTCCAAGGTGAGACTTTCAGCAAAACCCTATCACCCACTTGAAATTCCAATGGTTTTATGAGTTTATCGGCGTAGCTTTTCTGACTCATGAGCTGCCGCCATATGGTTTCTGATCTGAACAATTTTCTCCAAAGTTTCAATTACAAGTTCAGGACCAGTAATTTGGCTGCCTCCGACGGTGTCCTACATTTTCGTCCTTACAATGTTTAGAACGGTGCGGTCTGGATACTAGAGTGGCAACTATTATTGTAGGGGAATTCCACCAGAGGTAGGTGTCTTTCCCTACCGTTTCCAAAATCAATAACACATGCTTGCAGCATGTCTTCAAAAGTTTGGATGGTTCGTTCAGTCTGGCCATCAGTTTGGGTTGGTAAGCAGTACCCCTATCCCAGCGTGAGACGAAAGATTTATGCATAGATTGCCACAGGTGAGGCGCAAAACGATGGTCACGATCGGAGATGATGGAAATTGGCACTCCGTACTGAGAAACTACTTCCTTCATGTAGATGCTGGCAACTTTGTCGTACTTGTTTGTTTCTTTGATCGCAAGGAAGTGAGCAGATTTGGTTAGGCGGAACACGATCACCCAGATAGTGTCGTTCCCGCTTTGTGTCTTGGGTAATCCAGTTATGAAATCCATGGAAATTTGTTCTCATTTCCACATCGGTAGTTCTAGTTACTGAAGCAAACCAGACGGCTTTTGGTATTCAATATTGACCCTAGCGCAGGTCAAGCACTTGCTCACATACTTGGCTATGTTCGCTTTCATGTTAAGCCACCAATATAGTGCCTTTAGGTCATGATACTGTTTTTTCAGGGTCAATCGAGTATCAAGACTTGTGTGCTTCTTCCATCACGAGCTCTCGCAAGTTTCCCTACAGTGGAACCCATATTCTCTCCATGAAATAACGAATACCACTTGATTTAATTTCGAGTTCCAAATTCAGCTAGGAGGGTCTCCTCCTTCAAAGCTTATACCTGAGCATTGCAATTTTTCTCTAGAAGATTGAAATGAATAGTATGTTGTAGAGTAACTCGTTTAGGTTTAGTTTCCTTTCGGCTAAGGGTATCGGCTACAATGTTAGCCTTGCCTAGATGGTATTTGATGGCGCAATCATAATCATTCAGAAGTTCAACCCATCGAAGTTGTCGTATGTTTAACTCCTTCATTTCGAATATGTGCTAGAGACTATTGTGATCGGTGTAAATCGTACATTTGGTACCGTACAAGTAATGTCTCTAGATCATGAGAGCAAAGACCACAGCTCCCAATTCCATATCGTGAGTAGTGTAGTTCTTCTCATGAACTTTAAGCTAACGAGATGCATACGCAATAACTTTCTCGCGTTACATCAAAATGCAACCGAGATCTTGAATATAAGCAACATAGTAAACGACGAAATCATCGGTACCTTCTAATAGAGACAAGATGGGTGCGCTACAGAGTTTTTGTTTTAGTAACTGAAAGGTGGATTCTTGGGCATCGCCCCATTTATAGGTGGTGCCCTTTTGAGTCATGGTAATGAGAGGTTGAGCGATCTTCGAAAATCCCTCAATAAATCAAAGATAGTAACCCGCCAGACCAAGGAATTAGCGGATTTCGGTAGGAGTTTTCGGTGCAGACCAATTCTTGATGGAATCAATCTTGGCCGAATCAACATGTATTCCAGCTTCGTTGACTACATGGCTGAGGAAATGGACTTCACGAATCCGAAAGTCACATTTCGAGAATTTAGCGTATAATTGTCCGTTCTTTAGGAGTTCCAAAATAAGACGTAAGTGCTGTTCGTGTTCCTCCTGGCTTTTCGAGTAAATTAGAATATCATCGAGGTAGGGTTTGCACACTCAGTTCATGAGATACATGAAAATTGCTGGTGCATTGGTTAACCTGAATGGCATAACTAGGAACTCGTAGTGTCAGTACCGAGTTTTGAAAGCAGTTTTGGTTACATCTTCGTCTCAGACCCTCAACTAATGATAGCCCGATCTCAAATCGATTTTTGAGCAGTAACTTAACCCTTGCAGTTGGTCGAACAAATCATCGAGTCGAGGGAGTGGATAGCGATTCTTGACAGTCACTTTGTTAAATTCATGATAGTCGATGCACATACAGAAAGTCTCGTCTTTTTTCTTGCCGAATAGGACCGGGGCACCCCACGATGATGAGCTAGGCCGAATAAAGCCCTTATCCAAAAGTTTTTGCAGTTGAGTAGACAACTCCTTCAACTCAACAGGTGTCATTCTATACGGTGCTCGAGCTATGGGTGCTGCTCCAGGGGTTAGATCGATTTGAAATTCGACCTGTCGGTGGGGTAGAAGACCAGGTAAATCTTCGGGGAAAACTTCAGGATAGTCACAAACGATAGGGATATATTTGATCTTTTTTCTCCTCAGTTTATTTATCAGAAACTAGGGCCAGAATGGTTGTATAACCCTTTCGTAGACACTTATGGGCTTTCATGAATGAGATGATGCCTACCACGGTGCCACCCTTCTTGCCCCGAATGTCTAGGGTTTCGCCATCAGGAAGACGACTAAGGACGATCTTCTCATGGCAAAGTATCTCAGCGTGATTTGGGGATAACCAATCCATATGCCTACAACATCAAAGCTATCAAGAGTAATAGGATTAAGATCTATGTCAAATTTGTGGCTAGACAATTCCAACTTACAACCGCGGTGAATATGCGTCGCCTCGAGTAGTTTACCATTGGCTAGTTCTACCGTATGCTTATGTTCAAGAGGAGTTGGGGTAGGCTTAAGTAGTGTACTAAAACTTGAAAACACATAGCTACGATCTACACCAGAATCGAAAAGTACCAAAATGAAACAGTCGTTTAGAAGGAACTTACCCGTTACAACGTTGGGGGCATTTCTTCTTGATATGCCCTTCGGCACCACACTGAAAGCATCCTTTGTTATTGTCAGGTTGTTGTTGTTGGCGCTGAGCTTGCTGAACCAGTTACTTTGTGCTTATCTAACCGGGAACTGACTCCTACAATCCTTTGCCGCATGACCTGTCTTCCCGCACCGCTGGCAGCGGTTTGGGTCACAGCCCATGATGATATGTGTTGCACTTATCACACTGAGGCTGATTTCTCTGATACGAGCTTCGACTTTGATTGTTTGATGCTTGCTGATTTGAGGTCCTGTTGTTGTCAAACATTCTCTACTGTTGAGGGGGTAGGTTAGAACCAGTACTCTTGTTTTGATTCTCGTCCCATTTGCGCTTATTGTCAGTCGAGGTTTCGGAAATAGTTACAATGTGCCTCGGTAGTTTTCCTTGCTCTACAGCCTGATCGGTAGTTTATGTGCAAGTCTGATGATTTGTTGGATAGTAGGTAGGTGTGCTAAGGTTACCATGCTCTAGATTTGTTGGGCCAGTCCATTGAGATACAACTCATTATGCTTGTAAGGTGGGTTTGACATGTTGGGACACATTGCAGCTAGCTCGTTGGATCGTTTAGTGTAGGCTTCAATTTCTGATCTAGTCATCTTGAGGTTATAGTATTATGTTTCTAGCTGTTGAATATCGTCTCAATGAAAGTATTCCTCCTTCATCATGTCTTTGAAGGTATTCCAGGGAGTAGGGCTGCAAACGAACAGAACGGACACGAACAAGACCTTGTTTATGTTCGTTTGTGAAGAAATATATGTGTTCGCGAACCTTTCACAAACACTTATCGAACAAGATTTTATGTTCGTGTTCGTTTGTTAAGGAAATGAACTTGTTCGTGTTTGTTTGTTAATTTTAGGAAACAAACAAAAACGAATATTGACGAACACAGATGGAAACGAACGAACACAAACAACAGTTCATGAACAAAATACATAATACACTGACATTTATTAGATATTTAATTTGTCGGAATTTTGAAGTATTTAAATAAATATAAAAACTAAAAACACTAATGAACTATCGAACACAAACGAACACGTTCACGAACATAAACGAACGAACACGACATCTGTTCATGTTTATTCATTTAACTAAACGAACGGAATTTCTTGTTCGTGTTCGTTTGTTTAATACACGAACGGACTTCCCACCGAATGGTTCACGAACTATTCGCCGAACGTTTGGTTCGTTTGCAGCCCTACCAGGGAGTAACATTAGCGACCTCTGGCCCAAGTATCTGCACCTGTGTGTTCCACCAGGAAAGCGCGATATCCACTAAAACTCAAGTATAAAACTTGACCCAATTTTCCACGGGGAAGTTGCACATTGCGAAAGCAGACTCTACCTTCTCGAACCTGTGTAGAAGGTCGATGGCTCCTTCAGTGCTAGAAAGTGATGGGGTTTGCAATCCATGAATGACTTAAAAGTGCAAACATGTGGCTGAGCTGGTGGTGCTGGTTGACCTAATAAGAATTTAGAGCGAGTAAGAATATGGGAGTTATGAGTGAATTAGAATAGATAACTCAAAACCAAAGATCACCTCTAGGGTGTACTGTCTGGTATGCCACCAAAGCCTCGGCGACACGATCATTAAATAGGGTCGTAAGCTCAGCCTGAGTCATGTGAATACCTCCACGTCCGCCACGACCACTGTTTCGTCTGCTCATGTTTTCCTTTGATTTAAACAAGAATGGGTTTATAAGACAATATTATACAATCACTTTGTAAATTTCAGGAATAAAGCAAACAAACAAGACATGTCCACTTATCACATGAACAATCAAATAAAAATGTCCAATCAAAATAAATTGTAATTGTCTTTACAACATACTCCAAGAAATATTTAAAATTTAGTGGTCATCATAGCTTCTTGAGATCAAATAAGAAAAGATGGACAGGTGATGGGTCAGTCGTCGACTTCTCCGCCTCCTAGGTCGACGTCTTCATCTTCAGCGGCCTCCTCAGGCTCTTCCTCTGGTTCCTCTTTAGGATCCTCCTCCAGCTCTGGCTCAACCGGTGGTGCTGGTGGTGGTATTCGATCTTCTAGTTCATGAATCCTCCAAATAGCCTCATGTAGTTCCACTCGTAGTATTCCGAGTTCTTCTCGATTAACAACATCAGATGCTCGTAGGGTCGTAACCATATTGCGAGTCCTTTGTAATTCCTCTTCCAAATCGTTGATACGCTTCAGCAAGTTGTTGGGGTCATGAGCAGCTGCATGAGTCTCGGCTCTTGCTGCTAGATTATTTACGGAAGATGTTTCACCACCTTGGGTAAGGCGACTCCTACGGGCAGCACATGTCTCCATACGACGTATAGGGGAATGAGATATCATGGGTGCCTACTCTGGCGCGCGTGAATGATTCGATGAAGATGATGTTGACATGCATGTGGTATGTCACATTTACATATTTAGTTTGCACTTGTGCCAAGGTGTTGTATGTGATACTAACATAATGTATGCATAAGTGTCGAGTAAATATGAATGTAATGTATGCATATAAGAATGACGAACCTTGCAATTTTGAGTATGATGTCGTTGTGATTTTTTAAAAGAGAACAGTTGTAGTCTGGTTTTTCAAAATTTTAAACAAAGTTCACTATAACCAATGGCTTTGATACCAATCTATCAAACCCTCAAATTCCACATGTGGGGTTTTACCGCGAGGCATGTGACTGACCGGGATCCAGCCACTAATCATGTTGAACCAATTATTAAAGTTATAAAGTTATCACAATCAACAAGATTAGTGATCAAAGTTTAAAAGTCCAAAACATAGTTTAAGTTAACAGCGGAAGCAAGATTATAATCCAGACACAACACAAAACCATATATTCATAACAATATGAAAATGTAAGTTCAATAACCCATGACACTCCAACCATTGCAAGCCTCCTTCCATTGTGTACCTAATGACCTGCAAAGAATGCAATAGTGTGTCAACATAAAGTTGGCGAATTCACAAATTTTAGTTAAACATAAAGCTTAAGCGTAAGTTCACATGCAAAGCATTATAAGTATGACTTGGGTAGCTAACCCTCGTCAAGGTAACTAATATGTGTGTACCGAATGCTGACGTTATAGTTTTTATTCGTGCCCTCATCAATGTCTATCTACATTGATGAAATGAAAAGGTCAATAGTTGACGCCCAGCTCCCGGTACGGTGTGAGGTTTGTCAAACCTAATAGCGCTATCAACAAATACCACGTCTGCCAACTCAGCATATTAATCGATAAAATGTCTAGGGACTTCCAGATAGAGTTTACGTTTAGTTTATGTGTACTATTCCACCTCCAGTGGATAGTATGTATGTGGTCCCAAACCAGTAATTCGCGCGTAGCCCCAACCAGGGCTACCGTAAGTGTGTTGTCCCCAAACCAGGGACACATGCTTTTAGAAAAGAGTTATGAACTCACCTTAGTTTGCTCGGCTAGTAAATATGTGAAAAGTAGCAAAATTTGTCAACCTCGTCCTGATATGGTTACCGTTTTAGTTAGTTTGTGCTCATGTATTCCTACACGCATGGTTGCAAAAGTCGCTAGGCGCTCGCTAGTCGGATTTGAGAATACTCGAGAGTACTGGGGAAGTACTCGGCCTAGGCGGAGATTACTTGATGAGTAATTAGCCTAGGTGAATGGTACTCGGGCCTCGACAACCTACCTTGTAGAGAGTACTCGGGGAGTACTTGGATCCTAGGCGACACTTTTACAACCATGCCTACACGTATACTAACACATAACTGTGCAACACGTTGACATTTAATTAGCCCTTCATGTGGGTATATGCATGTGTTCATCTCATAACATGCGATACGTTCATTGGAACTCGTTTAAGTTTTAAACGACAACTAACACCTTGTAGTAATACACAATTACACTCAAAGCATCTACATTAACTTTCAGAAGTTTTGGTTTCACATCAGATTTCGAGCTGTTTTACGGAATTTATTTAAAATACCAAACGGACTTGAAAAAATTATGATATATTTACGAGATATGTCATTTAGTCCACTAAGACTTGTTTAATTTTCTCATGGCCTAATTATTCACGGGTAATTCATTAAAAATCATCTATCACACATAGGTCTGATTCGTCACATCCTGGCGTTAGTTTATAGAAAAATTCATTTAAAAATACTTGTTAATTCTTTTAACAAAATTTTAGTTGGAGAATTTTAACATCTCATAGGACCATCAATAGTAAAAGTTTCAAGTATTAACTCAAATCCTACACCAAGTTATGACATTCCTAATAGGCTATAAATTATGCTAGAAAACACAGCCTGAACCTTTGTTACGGAAAAAGTCATTTATAATATCAACTCATGTTAAAACAATATGATTCTAGTGGGGTTTGAAAGTTATTTCCTGGAACTACATCTTAGACTCCAGAAACACTGGTTTTTGTTTAGTTTTGACCCGGTTATAGGTGACACAAGTTAGCTGTAACTTTCTAATCAGAAGTTGTTTTATTACCAAGCATTTCAAAACAGTTTTATGGTTTTATTATCATACTTTTCAACAAAACAACATGTATACTCGACATACAACATGTCATCATCATGTATCTCTGATTATACATCACATATGCATCAAGAATCAATCAAGGTTATCAATATTCCTACCAAGATCATGTTAAAATCAAAACCCTAGTAACTGTATATATACTAATGCGATAACATCAACATTCATACATATACTATACAAGAACACCAAGTACCTTAGAAAACACAACCATAGTTTTTATACAATTAATCAAGACTATAAGCATTATAAGTGTGTTACCGAAAGAGGGAGTGATGAAGGTTCATGGTTTGCTCGAAACCGAAGATAACCTACTGCGATTCCTGATGACTTGTGAATAGAAGGAGGGAGAGAGATCAGGAGGTGTCGACCTAGGGTTTTTTGGGGGTACGAATGCATTCACGTCTCATATTCTTGTTATAAAACAAGGTTGGGGCAGTGTGGGCTTCATCATTTAGGCCGCGCCATGTGGGCCGCAAAGTATAGGGTCGCAAATGGTTTAAGATCGCAGGTGGTTGGGGCGGTTATGGTTTGGGGCACCACAAACGTGCCACAATTGGTTTGGGTTTGACGCTAGGTCGATGAGAGGTAATGGGCCGAAGGCCAAAATGAGTTTCGACATAAATTTCATGTGTACGAAGTTTAGTAAATTATATTTCAAGAATAACAAACTAGTCCTTATACTTTTGTTAACGTGTTAAGAGTTTGAGTTCTAGAAATAAGTTGCATGTTTACTTTATAGCGATGCATGTTAATCATAACCCGAATGTCTCATGTAATAAATACACATAGATAGTTAATGGAAATTAACCTGAGAATGCGAGTTGTCACATTGTGTCTAATGTATGTTCATTATGCTATATCAATATTACTCGTTTAAGGACGATATAATAAATATTAAATTGTTTGGTGTTGATTATGTTATGTTATTTGGGCAATAAACACAATTACTGCCTGTATTGGTTGATTTTGATTGTGTTATGTTAATGACTTTGGGATATTTGGACAATAAACACAATATTGCATAAGGATTGGAAATTCGATTATGTTATGTTATCTTAATGGAATAAAGAAGATTATGACACAATGGAATACATAAGTTCTAGTGTCTCATACTATATATGACACAATTGGAATACAAAATACTATAACACAATGTACTATGATCATTTTGTCATATCAAACGAATATGATTATGTTGAATCTACAATTAGAATTGTTAATTGTGACATTTTGGCATGTCTCTGATTTGAATTTGGATTGAATTTAAGGGAATAAGTTGTACATATAATTTAGTGGGAATTAATGGTGTGCACATTTGGGATTTATTTCATTTCAAGCATTCCATTGTCTAATATTAAATATCATTATGTACAGCAAAAAGGACACCTACTAATACCATGCATAACGTATTTTAATGTGCGAGGATGCAAAGGATTGGGCATGTGGATTCGTAGCAGAGGATACTAATAAGCTAGGGCCACAAATCGATTTGCGTTGAAAGTATGCCACAAAGATTTTATTACATGAGTTAATGAACATAAAGATTGTGTTACAAAAATGGTGGAGAAGTATCAAAATTTACCAGCTAAAGAAATACAAAAGCAACAAAGGAATGGAACAAAAAGAATCTTAAAAGGGCTCAAGAAAGATATCAATTAAGAGTGTGTGTTTTGGTGTTTGTTAAAAATGTTTTTTTGTGGGTTTTTTCTTTTATGAAACTGGATTCCTATAAACATTTCTTATGGTGGTTGTTTTTTTTTTTATTTCTAAAACTTGATGCCTAGATATGTGAACTTGATGCTTTTTTTAATGATATGAAGTTTACTTGAAGTATTTATTGTGTTGGAAATTTTATAAATAATATTATATTATGAGTTAATATAATAATTATTTAACAATTAAGCCAAGATGAATGAGAGATCTTGTGCATTAAGTTTGTGTGTTGGAACCATAAACATGTGGGAAATTGAGCTTGTCCCACATAGGTGGAGAGATAAATCTTTTGTGGATTTATAATTAGAATTCTCTACACGAATGTATTCTTGTATGACAACTCACACCCAGTGGTAGCCAGGAGGGTGTGAAGCACCCAACACGCGTGCGCGCCCGCGACCGGGCACAGGCATGGGACCGGGACGAGGGTGATGGGCACAATGTGGTGCTTTGATGGCGCACTTTGCACTTCGCACGCTTGCATCGCCGCTTGGAGCCGCCTTTACTATTTTTTAGATTCCTACTGATTAAGGTGAATTAAGTTCTTATTGAATTTAAGACTTAATTTTTATTGAATTATGTATTCAATATGGCCTTAATTCTATATTCCATATGGCCTTAATTTTATTGAATTCTGTATTCAATATGACATTTCATTTGGAATTCTAAACAATAATATATATATAAGTTGTGTGCTTTGTCTGAGAGACACAGAAAATTAGACATTCGTATGGTTCATAGCACACACAGAGAATTTCCTCACTTCGAATCTCTTAGAACTCTTGTTTCAGGTATTTTTTTCAGGTGCTAGGTGTCGCAACCCCCGATCCTTGATCCCAGGGAACGGGCGGCCGAGAGCCAGTTTTGGTGGTATCGTGTATTGTCTAATTTTGGCAGCGAAATTTTCATCAGGACCGTAGTTAGGAAATATTGGATCAGAGTAAAATACCACATTTTCATAATATTAAACACATGGGATAAAACCCAAGTTTGCAGTACACACATTTTCATAGGAATAAATCCTATTTTATTTAACAAAACATCTATTTTATTTTAGGTAACTTTATTGCTACTTTTCCAAGCCTTCAGTGCTGTCCAGCTGGCTTCTATTTGGCTTTCACAATTTGTTACCTGAAACGCGTTTAAAAACATTTTGTCAGTGGGAAATACTGGTGAGTGAATCCCAGTTTAATCAAGATTTAATAAAAACCATTGCACAGTATTAAGGGTGATCTCGCAATTATATTTGTTTCCAAGTCATACTAATTATCACCCGTGGTACTGTCAGACCCGACTTGTGGAAATGTTACGCCTCCAGTAACAAATTTTGTATACAAAACCCCAACATACCCACGATAATTGTATCCTTACAAATACTCAATAACTGTTTAATATATAATTAATCGTATGAGGTTTTGTAAAAACAGTTAACAAAAAGTTTACAAAAAGCGGATCAACTTAGATTATCCTTTAGGGTTTCCTGATAATTATCTATAATTTACACAAAAGCACACGTGTTTGTATAATAACCCATTTTAACATTAGTAATACCCTCCCCGAGACGGCATTCCCACGACTACGTCGGGCAGAACCACGACAGTCGTTACGGAACCCTAGATCAATCGGGCAGAGCATCTAATACGTATCCAGGGGTTATGATACTTACAACGGAGCAGAACTTCGTTATTTAGGGGGTATAACACCTGTATATTATGCCTACTATCAGATTTTCGTGATTGAGAAAAGAAAGTGAGCGAACAGACTGAAGATCTGAGGCCCTCTATATATAGTGCTGATTTCTGGTCCTCTCGTGGCCCGCGAAAGGCATAGCCGATAGGCTACGCGGCCCGCGTCAACGCTGGTCAACAACGTAGCTGATCCGGGTCATCTAGTAGGGTCGACAAGTGTTGGGCCACGTGGCGGTCCAGGGTTCAGCCAAGTTTAACCTTCTCGCGGCCCGCGTAGGGGTTGAGGTGAGGCTTACGCGGCCCGCCTCAAACCCAAAATTCCATTTTTTTTATTAATTTTAAGGTATTCGGCGCCCGTTTCCACGTATGGGGTGTATTTTAAGATATATAGGGATATTTAAAAATATATTAGGGTGTCGGAAATAATTCGAGGGTGTCAGTTTAATTTAGGATTGTTATACTAGGCTAATCCCGATAGTACAATCTGCTTAGGTTGTTGTACCCTGGGAAACAGACGGGTTCACCTGGGTGGCCCGAAATCTGTTTTAAGGGAAGCGTGATCTTTACGTGCCTCAGTCTCCATTGTTTTACAGTTTCCTTAATTTTCCTTGTAACCTGTTCTTAGTTTAATTTACATTCTTGTATTGTAATTTTTCTAGTTTAGTTCTGTTCCTCTTTATGTATTGTAATCAGAATGTTTTTAATAAAATTGTTATTTTATTTATTTTGTGAACGGTTGTCCTACAAGCTTAAAACAAATTTTAAAACCCGTTCACTATTTTGGTTTTAAAAATTTTATAAACAGTTTGTTTTGTTTATTAGCAAACTTTTGTAGTTTGTATTGGTTTTCTGTAAACCAATTTGTTTCTGCCATAACCTGAATGAATTTTTACTCTTGTTTCAGAAATGGCTACTGTTGCAGCAACCACATCATCCACTGTTGGATCCACATCCACTACCATGGGACCATTGGTTGGTACCCAAGCGGCTCAAGCAGTTGCTAACCATGCTGAAAAACCAGAGAAGTTTACTGGTTTGAATTTTAAGAGATGGCAACAAAAGATGTTGTTCTATCTGACCACTTTAAACCTTGCGAGGTTTTTGACGGAGTCCCCTCCTGTTCTCACAGAAGGGACAACTGATGTCCAATCTGTGAGTGTTGTTGAGGCTTGGAAACATTCTAAGTACCTATGCCGCAACTATGTGTTGAATGGCCCATCAGATGCCTTGTATAACGTGTATCTAAAGGTTCCAACTGCCAAAGAATTATGGGAGTCATTGGAACGGAAATACAAGACTGGGGATGCGGGTACTAAAAAGTATGTTATGGCAAGGTTTTTGGACTATAAAATGATTGATTCAAAAACTGTGATGAGTCATGTCCAAGAACTGCAAATTATTCTTAGTGGCATTCTGTCGGAAGGAATGAATCTGAGTGAAACATTCCAAGTGGCAGCAATTGTTGAAAAGTTGCCTCCTAGTTGGGTGGACTTCAAGAATTACCTTAAGCATAAGCGAAAGGAAATGACCATCGAATACCTTGTGGTTCGTCTTCGTATTGAAGAAGACAACAGAATATCACACAAAGGAAGTCAAGGTGAAGCTTCTGCAAAAGCGAACCTTGTGGAACATGGTCAATCCTCATAGGGTAAAGGGAAAACCAAAGGTGTTAACCTTGGGCCAAAGAAAGGTGGTGTGAAGAAGAAGGTTGGTCCATTTAAAGGGAAGTGTTACAACTGTGGACAAACTGGTCACCGTGCTGACCAATGCAAAGAGCCTAAACGTGACACGGCTCTTATGGTTGATGATGATAGTATGCCATTAGTGGCCATGATTTCAGACCTCACTGCCATGGCGGCGGAGGATGTAAATTTGGAGGCTAACGAGCCAAAAGGGTGGTGGGTTGATACTGGGGCAACCCGCCATGTGTGCCCAGATAGGACCCTCTTTAATACGTTTAAAGAGGTGGTGGGAGAAAAGTTGTACATGGGTAATGCTGCTATAGCTGATATCAAGGGAGATGGTGATGTGATCTTGAAGTGGACTTCTGGGAAAGAGCTCACTTTGAAGAATGTGCTTTATGTTCCAGACATGCGCAAGAGTCTTGTGTCGGGTTGGATGCTTAACAAGCATGGCTTTCGTTTGGTTTTTGAAAGTGATAATTTTTTTTAACTAAGCGTGTTATGTTTGTTGGAAAGGGCTATGCCCAAAATAACATGTCTAAACTTAATGTAATGGCTGTAAAGAAAAACATGAATAAAAGTGCTAGTACTTCTGCTTACCTGGTTGAGTCTCCTAATGTTTGGCATGGACCTCTTGGTCATGTAAATTTTAATTCAATGTGTCGTTTAATTAAATTAGATTACATACTAACTTTTGCCATTGACTCTAAAACAAAATGTAAAACTTGTGTTGAAGCCAAACAAACAAGATCATCCTTCAAATCAGTTGAAAGAATAACTGAACACCTTGATCCGATTCACACTGATGTGTGTGACTTAAAATCAATTCCCACCAGAGGTGGTAATAAATATTTTATTACCTTTATCGATGACAATACAATATATTGTTATGTTTACTTACTTAAGAGTAAGGATGAAGCAATTGATAAGTTTATCTTGTATAAAGATGAAGTTGAGAATCAAGTCAACAAGAAAATAAAATGTGTGAGAAGTGATAGAGGAGAGGAGGTGAATATGTTTCACCATTTGGGGAATTATGTGCAAAAAGTGGCATAATACACGAGTGTACCCCTCCTTATACACCCCAATCAAATGGCATCGCGGAGCGAAAGAATCATACACTAAAAGAAATGATGAATACCATGTTGATAAGTTCTGGGATGAGCCAGGATATGTGGGGGGAGGCCATTTTGTCGGCTAATTTTTTGTTAAATAAAAACCTTTCAAGAATAAGGATATAACACCTCATGAGTTGTGGTGGGGACATAAATCATCCTATAAATACTTGAAAGTGTGGGGGTGCCTAGCCAAGGTGATTGTTACACCCCCTAAGGCACTTAGAATAGGGCCAAAAACTGTTGATTGTATTTTCATTGGATATGCCAAAAACTGTAGCTCACATCGTTTTCTTGTATATGAATCCAAGAATCCTGATGTGCACAAGGACTCTATCATAGAGACAAGGCCAGGAAATGTGACTTACTTTGAAGAAGAGATTCCAATGTTAGTACAAACTCATGCGACTTCTTCAACAACCAATCATACAAGTTCATCAACAATGGTTGATGAGACTGTTCGAGAGGAAACTCAAGAACAATTAGAGGTTGAAGAGGGTGAGCCAATGAGAAGTAAAAGGCAAAGGACTGAGAAATCCTTTAGGCCTGACTTTCTTACTTTCATGGTTGAGAGTGGAGTGAAATTGATTCTATCTTGCAAAATCATACTGGGGAGCTAATAGATCTTCCACCAGGGTGCAAGCCACTTGGATATTGATGGATATTCAAGAAAAAGATGAAAGCCGATGGCTCTGTCGACAAGTGTAAGGCAAGGATTGTGATCAAAGGGTTTAAACAAAAGGAAGGTCTTGACTATTTTGACACATACTCGCTTGTGACCAGAATAACCTCAATTAGATTGGTGCTTGCAATTGCAGCTTTGAGAAATTTGGAAATACATAAAATGGATGTAAAAACTGCATTTCTCAACGGGGAATTAGTGGAAGAGATTTACATGGAGAAACCAACGGGTTTTTATGCTCCTGACCAAGAGGGCAAAGTGTGTAAACTCGTCAAGTCATTATATGGCTTGAAGCAAGCTCCAAAACAATGGCATCAAAAATTTGACCAAGTTATGCTTAACAGTGGTTTCAAAATAAATGAATGCGACAAATGTGTCTATGTGAAAGACACTTCTAAAGGTTATGTGATCTTATGCCTTTATGTAGATGATATGCTTATCATTAGGAGTGATGATAAGATGATCAGATCTACTAAAGACATGTTGAAAGCGAGATTTGACATGAAAGATATGGGTTTAGCTGATGTGATTCTTGGAGTAAAGATCATTAGAACCCAAACTGGTTTGGTTCTATGTCAATCTCATTATGTGGATAAGATCCTTGAGAAGTTCAATCCTGGGGACACGAGTGTAGCTCAAACTCCAATTGATACCTCTCAACATTTGTCAAAAAATAGAGGCGAGAATGTTGCTCAATTGGAATACTCAAGGATCTATAGGATCGTTGTTGGACCTAAACGAGTCAATCAGAAGAGTCTTTTCTCTGTATCAAAGGCAGAATCAAAGATACAGATGCTCAAACTAATTATAATGCTTCTTTGATTGATTTAACAACGTTTACAACCTGAAAGCAATTTGGCAGCACTTCGTTACAATTTCCGGAACCGTTACCAAATGAACAACAAGTGCACTATATATAGTAGTAGTGATTCCACTTATATGGACATGCCATATAAGCGAAATCAGAAGCTTTTGATTTCTCTTTTATGACCAAGTGTCCATATAAGCGAAATCACACACTTAACTTCTAATCTTCGATTCTCGAACCTCGTGCACTAGTTATTCTAACCTGTCCTATAACATAACATGATACAAGACGAAGTCAATAGACGTAATGCAATAACAGACTCCCCCTCGGATATTGACGAAGTCTTCAGTGACTATTCTCTGTTATGACACCTTCTTTAGTCTTGATCATTCTGCATCCTCACTCAGATTGTAACATTGTAAGCATCAATCACTCCCTTGATCAGCTTCACACTTTGACTCTTACACCAGGATCTCATCACTGGCTTTATCATCAACAGCTTTATCATCAGCAGGCTCCCCCTTTCGTCAAGCTTCCGTGCTTTTAGGGATCGACACCTAGCTTTCCAGCTACAAGCTCCTCCTAACTTTCAGCTTGTCTTCAGACTCCCCCTTAGACTCTGCTCTCGGGATCGTAGTCTATACTTTTCCTGCAATCACTCATACAACTATAAGTAACAACATTTTAATCTTCCAAATATCATAATCTGACAATTCAATCTCCTCAAAATCACTTCTCATGAATTTGGCAGTTTCATCGAATCGTATCGAAAACTAACTCTTATAACAATATAAGCATCCAAATCCCCCACAGTTAATCATCCAAGTCCAACTTAATGACCTTGGAGATATCACAAACTGTTTTTGAATTTTTTATTTTAGTACAAGTTTCAAATTAATGAACTTGTTTTATTCTCAGAAACACAATCAGCTTACTTAGATTTTGAAACTCAGCACTCAGACATCAGTTGTCGAAAATAAAGCAGAAATCAAAATCTTTTTGTATTTTCCGAAAATATAAAGAAGTAAAGAAATATGTACAAACATATTTACAGACAATATTTTTGTTTGAGTATGCGTCAGAGGATCATATCAGTTTATGACAAGTCACAAGTATCGTTGAGCTTAGTTACACAGTAAGTATTAAACAATTCACTTAGATTGTCGATATACCTGTCCACTTAAATTTCATACAAATTTCAACTGATTCAGGATACGAATTAGGTATTTTAAGAACTTAAACTCATTCATGTGTCCCACCTCTTGAATATACTCCCGTATCCAGATCCCAATATTCAGTCTTACAGGTAATTATAACACAAATGATATCTGTAAGGGGTTAATAAATTATGAAGAATCATGAGAGCTCAGGTCAGAACTACCCTTCAGCAGAGAGATCATGACTCAACTTGGGTGTGTCCCCTTTAGAGGATCTTTTTTTACAACAGCATTGCTAAGCAATTTTATTGTCTTATCATATATGCTGAGGGTGATGCTATGTTTCAAGCATTGCGGAAAGTATTATTCGAGGACTAGGTCAGAACTTCCATTCAGCAGAAGTCCAGGAATAATACCCCAGATATCACTGAGTATAAAGACCTAGTATATCAGAAAAAGGAACCTTTCAAACGAGATTTCAGGGGTTACCTATATATCCAAGTAGTGTTCCCCACGAAATAAGCAAGTGTTTGAATTTAGGTTTATATCCCGAAAAAGTTTACTAAGTGTATAAAAATCTACCGACATATCATCAGTGAGACTGTTTAACGCTTTTTAATCATTACAATTCTTTAGCATACTGTAACTGTCTACTGATGTACTATCATTTCCTCTTTTTACGCAAAACTCATTTTTTAATTTTATCATGTTTTTGACTTTTTCAAATTTTCAAATGTTTTTGGATTTTCTAACAACAATAAATCTCCCCCTAAAATGCAAAACCATTTAAAGAAAATTTGACAACCAACACTGATAGCTTTGTCTC
>JARYGA010036429.1:0-149927 GCA_030545235.1 Helianthus tuberosus | reverse complement strand
GGCCTTTGATTGTCAAGAACTCTTACGATCAATCTTGGATCCCGAGACTACTCACACACTCTATGATGGATGATGGATGATGGTGGTGGATGATGGTGTTGTGGTGGTGGTGGAGTGTGGGTGAAGTGTGAGAGAGGTGGTGTGCCAAGGGATGGTTTGCAAATGAGCCAAGCACCCCTATTTATAGCCTGAACAGAAGCTCGGGCACGGCCCCATGTCCATTGGGCACGGCCACGTGTCCATCCTCCTTCTCTTTCTTCATTAATTGCAGTTTATCTTCATTACTTGACCACGCCCCCGTGTCTGCTGGGCACGACCCCTTGTGCAGAAGCGTATCTACTATCAAGATTTCCCCAGATTCTGCGAATCTTAGAGTTGACCACGGCCCCATGTCCGTTGGGCACACCCCCGTGGTGGGTGATAGAAGCTTCTACAGCTTTGTCTTTTCTGCAGACTCTTGGGCACGCCCCCGTGCTCACTGAGCACGGGGCGTGTTCAGCCTTCTGTTTTCTTGTTTTTGCTTGGGAAGATGTTGTCGGGGGGTCGGGCATGTCACGTTTCTTCCCTTTTCTTGTATTATTGTAACATCCCAATTTCAGGTACAACTATACGTTCATGTACCTAATTTAACAAAGGGATGTATTTGTTAAGAGTTTTTTATACACGGAGAAAGTGTACGTTTTGTGGGTTTGTTAACTATAGTTAAGTATGTTTTTGAAATAAAAGAAGTGTGTTAAACAAAAGATAAAAGGTTTGTGTAATAAATGAATCAAATGAAAACAATAGGGACTATATGTGCTAACCCCACTTGCTTATTAAATGGTATGGTGAAAGACCCATGTTTCTTCTGGAACATAAAAGAAGGCTGATGTGTGTGTATGCTATGGTGCGATCATGGAGAAGAAAGCAATAATGCCAGGAGAATCAAGTAATCGAACCGAGTAACTGATGATAAATTTTACCCAGAAAGTCATCGTCTATCATGAGTATTTGTAGTAGCAATCACTGGTATGTATTCTTTAACATAAAACTTTAAGGTTATTGGGGTTCATGTGTGTGTTCCTAATCTCATCTTAAATTCATGAAATTTAGGATGACTGGGAATGAAAAGTGATTAAGATAAGTACAGAAGCTAAAATACATCAGAACCCATTTCTTTACGATGAACCCTAGTTCTCTAAAATAGGGGTTTTGGTTGAAAGATGATTTAATGTTACAAACTGGATATTTTGGCTGATGTGGCTTAGTAAGATTTTAATGGTGAACATATTATACTAAAAAAACAAGAAATGTCATTATTCATAAAGGTATATGTTTGCATGTTAGAGCTTTAAAGATTCTAGTTGATAGTGTATAAATTTAATCTGAACTTTATGTAAAGATGAAGGTGTATGCAACTATAATAGTCTCAGCTCTATATAAAAAAAAGAGAGTGATTGTGTTCATAAGCAATGAAATGAGTTGTTTTGAAATGTCGAATCAAGTTGTTAGGTAACTCAATTTTCTGAAACCCGCCAAGTGTTTGATAAAATGTGTGGGTGGATTTAGTATGAAATTTAATTTAATGTGTTTGTTTCCAGAAGAGAAGTTTTAAATGAGTTGCTGATTGTAATCAAGTTGACACAATGATTTATGTGTAAAACTAATCCATATATGTTGAAACGTGAAGATATATTATGAACTTGATTATGATATATTGTGAGTTTTACTTCAGGGTTGTCAACTGGTCAATGGAGAAATTCATTGTACGAACAATCCTACGGGCGAAGGTGAGTGACTCTAGTTATGTTAAACAAACTATGGGTTATAACTACTTTCATATAAATTATTGTTACTTCAATATGCAATGGAATTTTGTTGAAAGGTTTAACTTTGAAAGCATAATATAGGTGATAAATTATGTATTGAATGTGTATAGAGTTGTAATGATTAAGGTGATGTCTTTTTGGCATAACTTGGTAATAGATTGGCATTTAACTTAAGGTGGGGATGGTTGTTAATTATAAGGCGTGGTGTGTAAATGAAGCCTTTGAACTTCAATGGGCGATTGATGGAGTTGAGATCTCTAAATCTCAAAGAAAGTTACATGATCTTGTTAACCGGGATGTTAATTACGAATGGGATGGTAAACATATGGTCATTGTACATTATGAATGGTGAAAATGGTTTAAAACCAATAGGATTTGAACCACACAAGTTGCATTAAGATGGGAGACAACATTTGGGCATAGCATACGCTTAGCTGGTGGGCCAACGACCCTAACCACTACCTTACGGCATCATGGGGTTTTACCCAAGTCTAGAGTTATGTCCTTGGGGGTTAATTGTACGATGTCTAACCAATATTAATATTTTTATTGGGTGTTTTGATGTAAGAGAAGTTCAAATACAAGGAGTCTACATTCTTAGGGCGGGTCTTATGAATACAAATAGTAGCGGTATGTGTTGGAATAACATTAAAACAATGACCATGTACGTTGTTACGTGTATGATAACATATAGTGGTATTTTATTTTTATGGTGTAAATTGACCTATGTAGTGTTTTGTTATTTCAAGTTAACAAGGCTTCTTTCTTGGAGGTGAAACGACCAAGAGACGGGGTCGGATAATGGAGGAAAAACCTAGAACTGCAAAGTTGGGCTTTAACCCATTAAGGGAGTGGATTTCGGGAATGGAGTGTGATATACATCGATTTAAATATATTTATATTTTTTTTAAAATCGAATAACCAGTTACTCTGGACCTAGGTCCTCACTTAACTTTGACTAATCCGTTGTGATGGTAATGTGTAGGTATGACGAGTTAATTATTCATTTAAGTGGCCAAGACACGTGGATTAAGCGGATAGTCCCCAATTGCATATCATATTGGGAAATTAATTCGAGGAACTATTTTAGGGCAAATGGACGGATAAAGAAGTGACTTAAATCGATTACCTGAAAGATAAGTGAAACCATGAGTTGTTCATAATTAGCCCCGTTGAGTAATACACATATAAACATATTTGTATATATGTGGTCGTGGATATGATACCATAGAAATATTCAAGCTTATAGTTTTTATTTATGGTATGGTGATGTCGTATGACGGATTAATATGATGAAAGGCAAGGGTGATCAAGACTTGGAAACGGGTCAACGGGAAAGAGATTTTGCGTCATCAAGTTCCTTATAGTTTTCCTAACTATGTAGTATTTATATGTTGGTGTTACGAGTTAAAATTTTTGTTGTTTTAACCACTTGATTGGACATGCATAGATATTTTGAGTCGAGTTAGTTTTAGTACATGTTTAATCAGGTTTTGTTCGTAAGGGTAGTCGATTTTACGAACCAGCCTTGGCGAATTTTTTTGTAAGAAAGCTTATGTGTAATTGAGCTGTATTTTGGTGTTTAGATTATACAGAATTACTTAAGTGCGTATTCTAAAGTTAAAAAATGGGCCTACTTTCCGCAGAAGTATTCAATATTGTATTTAAGGTTTTTGGGCATTACAAGTCTAAAAATAATAATAATAACAAAAAAAAAGTTTTGCGTGTTACAATTATTGTTAGATTTAGCTACATTTTTTGCTTCTTTTGTTCAATTAAGCTCTTTTAATCTTGAAAATACAAAATGGAAGACAAAAACACACTTTTTCCAACATTAGTACTAAAAAGGGTTAGTTTTATGCCACATTTGATGTAATTTATATGTTGCATTTTGCGAACATCAAATACCCCCACACTTGAATCTTTGCTTATCCTCAAGCAAAACTCTTTATAATGTGGCTTACACTCCCAAATGTAATGGGTAGAAGAGAAGGTTTTAGGGCTTGTCATAGAGTGTCGGGATTCCAAGATTTTTATTAGGTTTTATTTTTATTTTATTTACAATCCTATTCGTTATGATTTATTTAGAACATTACATAAGAAAAATTACTTATTTGGGCATAACATGCCTCTTTAAATTCCATTTATATACAAGTTCACATACCTCACGGGGGATCACTCAACACTCGGCCGAAGATGTATTTTTGTGAAACACTCGAGAGCGGCATGTAACTTACTTCTACCATATGCTTGCCAAGCAATCAATCCTCCTCCTTTTTAACTATACACCTTTGAAAATATCAAGAGGACTTTGGGGAAGGGTTAGGCTTGGGTTAAAGGTAGGTGGTTTTGGGTTAGTGGTTAGTAGAAAAAGGCTAAAGCGTAAAAAGCGTCGGTTGTCGTGAATCCACTTTTTTTTTACATTTATTCAAACTAAGCATATTCAAACAAGATTTTTGAGGAACTTGTTTGGTTATTGCAAAATTCCTTTTTTTTGCACAAGATAACCGAGATTTTTACTAAAAAAATGGGTTTGAAAAGAAAAAGGTTTTGGTGGGTAAAAGGTGTTTGTTTTGTGGGTTTTGAAACGAAAAGGTTTAGGATCAAAGGGGATAACTAAGGGGATTTTGGGTAGGTGGTAAAAAAATGAAAAATAATGGTGATGAAAAGAAAAATGGTTAGTCCTAATGCCTTCATCATTTACTTACTCGGGTTTAAGTTGGTAAGGACCGGGAATGTATCGTCATGGAAAGTTCTAGAGTCGTAAGAAACCAAGCGGCTATTCACACAAGAAACGAAAGATGAGCATTTAATCTAAAGATGTGTATTTGTATTCTCAATAAAGGCTCAAAACTCACTTTTTGTGGGAATGGGTTTTTAATATGATCAAGTATATATAATCAAATTTTAACTAGATTTGTCATGCCGTTTCATAATTTTCTTATGTTGGTTCTTTTTATCACGACGCTATCGGTTGTAAATTTGTAAAAATATAACCTTTTTAGAACTTGTTATTCCCAAATTAAAAAAAGACAAGTAAAAAAATGAAATTTTTTTAAAAAAAAATTGGGATGATTAGCGGTTACAATAGAGTTTTGTGTAAGGCTTGTTTTTAGGACTTGCAAGATTCAAGGTTTTAGCATCCCCCACACTTAAATTACACATTGTCCTCAATGTGTCCCAAAAATAAGTTTTTAGGTTGATTAAAATGTGTAAAAGTGTGTTAAAAACAAGATTTTATGTTACTGGATAGTTGAACATGGGGTGTGTTGGCTGAGCATGGCCCCGTGGTCAGACTGCCAGTATCAAATTTAAACAGAAGGCTGGGCACGGGGGTGTGTTCAGTGAGCACGGCCCCGTGCCCAGTTACCTGAACTGGGCATTTTCTGCAGAACCTCGGGCACGGGGCGTGTTGGGGTGAGCACGGCCCCGTGCTGAACTTGCCGTAATGAAGAAAAATTGTCGGGAGGCTCTGTTTTTGTGCATGGGGTGTGGGTTCAAGTTTCCCTTAGTAACCTCCACCATTTCGAGTGTGTTTTATTCCTGAAAATTAAAACTAAACTAGAAAACATAAAAGTTAAACTTATCTAAAACTAAGGATAGTTCCGCGGAATGCCTCCGTGGTGCGCCACGTTTATAAGGGTCCTTGGCTAGACCCACCTTATCGGGTGGTTCTGGCTCATCTTCAATTAGGGGGTCGTCATTGCCGATTGGATATTTCATTGATCGCTCAAGATCGACACTCTTTTTAAATGCCCCTAATTGAATAGATAGATTGTTGTACTTCCGGTTTTTCAAAGCTTCGTGGGTTTTTACAAAAGGTCGTCCCAACACTAGAGGAGCGTCATCAAGGATGACAAAGTCGGTTGGGATTACCATTTGGTTGGTTTAGACCAAGACATCCTCAACTATACCGATTGATTTTATTACTTTCCGATTGGATAGAAAAATGGGTATTTGAAGTGGAGAAAATCACTAATACTTAATTTTTCGAAAATGTAGTTAGGCATTATATTAACGCAAAGATCTTTATTAATTGTGATATTACCAATAAAGGAATTTTGAAAAAAAACATGGAACCGGTGTAATGTTAATTTCAAATGGATCTTCTTTTATTAGCGAGGTTTGATCATTTGTTAACTTAATGCTTACCGTTTCGTCAATTTTAGTGTTAGTGTTTAACTCTTTTAAAAACTTAGCATGAGTGTGTAATAAACAATGATTTTCGAAAGAAGGTGACAAGAGATTAATTTCTTCTAAATTAGATTCTTCTTGCATTTTAACGTTAACGGACTCACCCTTTCCGTTGTTTAACTCATGTGTCGGTTTTTCACTTATTTGTTCTTCCATTTTTACATTTTCAACTATCTCTGTTTTATTTAATTATTCTCTTGCGCGGGACTCCTCTTCCCTTGCGCGAGATTCTAATATGTAACGTTCGATAGTTTTAATTTTTTCTATTATCCTATCGGCTATGTCGGTGACAGAGTAAGGATCGGGATCCTCAAAGCTCGAATCCGGTTGTTCGATCCTTTGTTCCTCATAATACTCATAGGAAGTAGATGGTTCACACCATTGTTCTTCATTGTAAGTATATGATGGATAAGGGTCGTAACTTTGTTCTTCATAATACTCATATGAGGTGGGTTGTTCACGCCATGGTTCCTCATAATAAGCATATGAAGGTGGTGGCTCATATTGTGGTTCCTCAAAGTATGAGTATGAAGACTCATACCTTGGTTCTTCAAAATATGAGTATGAGGGAGGAGGTTCATACCTTGGGTCTTCATAGGATGTGTATGAAATTGATGGCTCGTACCTGGGCTCCTCATAGTAGGTGTATGAAGTGGCTGGTTGAAATAAGTCACAATATTGAACCAAGTGCGGGTCACCACAATTCGTGCAATAGTCTTCCCTATAATCATCCTCCTCATAGGTGTAGTTGTAACCTCCTGAGTATTGATCCATAAGAATCACTCAGCAGGCCACAACAAAGTCTCGAGACCAGAAAACAAAAATAAAAACGGAAACAAAGGCTGGGCACGGCCCCGTGTTCAGTGAGCACGGCCACGTGTACAGAATCTGTATCTAGGCATTTGAATTAAAGTTACTGATTTCGTTGAGCACGGGGCGTGTTCAGTGAGCACGGCCCCGTGTTCAGGTTACTGTAAATGCAAAATCTAACTAAAATGCATAAAAAATGCGCGCGTTTAAAAAGGTTTTGAAAAACTGATTAGGCCGTCAATTTTAAGCTTTTTTAAAATCCTTGTGTCCCCGGCAACGGCGCCAAAAACTTGATGCGTGTGAAGTGTCGTATAGTTTTTAATGTATATTTTAAGCCCTTTAACACTTTTTAGCCAAGTTTTAAATTTATAAAACACGATATTTACTAACACTAAACACACATATGGGCAAGTGCACCCATCGTGAGCGTAGTATAGTGTTGGTAAGATACCACGGTCGTCCAAGGACATAAGAGCTTTTAGTACCGGTTTATCCTCAACGTCTAATCAAATCAAAAGTTTAGAAAAAGGTTTTAAACTAATAAAAATAAAACTAACTAAAATGCTGAAAAATAAAATAAAAATAAAAACAGATAGACAAGATGAATCACCTGGATCCGACTCGTGTTTAGTGTAACCTTTGATTATTTCCACACTTTTGCACTTTTTAAGAGATTATCTTAGTTATTGTAGTAGGCCCTTCTTTTGAAGGTGATGTTACCCTCAACACAGTAGTTTGAGTCAGCAAGGATACAATCCTAAAGGGTTGGATTATTGAAAGATAATTAATTAAGTTATTAATTCATAATGTGGTAGGCCCCTCTTTTGAAGGTGACGTTACCCTCGGCTAAGTAGTCTGAGTCAGCAGGGATACAGTCCTAAGTAGCCGGGTTAAAGTTTTAATAGTAGCTTACATATGAGGGGATCAAAGAGTTTGGACCCCCGCCATCCAATACCGGTGGGTATTGAAGGAGATCCTACTAAATTTGACCCAGGTCCTTGCAGGATCTATACACTGAACAAGGCAAGACTCTTACCAAACCATTCCCTTAACCCCCGACCAGGTAGCCAACATATCTCCATATAGACCGTGGAGATATGAATGGTGAAAATATTTTATTTTATATAGACAGTAAAATAATGCCAAGACACCACGGACAAATGATAAGGAAGAATCACCTTCAACATAAGAAACTAGTTATTAAAGTCATTAATACATAACCAAATAAAAAGTGCAAAAAGATTAAAAAGAAAAAGTATTACACTAGACACTTGTCTTCACCAAGTGATGTAAGAGACTTAGGCAAACATGGCCTTTGATTGTTAAGAACTCTTACGATCAATCTTGGATCCCGAGACTACTCACACACTCTATGATGGATAATGGTGGTGGATGATGGTGTTGTGGTTGTGGTGGAGTGTGGGTGAAGTGTAAGAGAGATGGTGTGCCAAGGGATGGTTTGCAAATGAGCCAAGCACCCCTATTTATAGCCTGAACAGAAGCTCGGGCACGGCCCCGTGTCCATCGGGCACGGCCCCGTGTCCATCGGGCACGGCCCCGTGTCCATCGGGCACGGCCCCGTGTCCATCGGGCACGGCCCCATGTCCATCCTCCTTCTTTTTCTTCATTAATTGCAGTTTGTCTGCATTAGTTGATCACGCGAACGTGTCCGCTGGGCACGACCCCGTGTGTAGAAGCGTATCTGTACTATCAAGATTTCCCCAGATTCTGCGAATCTTAGAGTTGACCACGGCCCCGTATCCATTGGGCACGCCCCCGTGGTGGGTGATAGAAGCTTCTACAGCTTTGTCTTTTCTGCAGACTCTTGGGCACGCCCCCGTGCTCACTGAGCACGGGGCGTGTTCAGCCTTCTGTTTTCTTGTTTTTGCTTGGGAAGATGTTGTTGGGGGGTCGGGCATGCCACGTTTCTTCCCTTTTCTTGTGTTATTGTTAGATTTAGCTGCATTTTTGCTTCTTTTGTTCATTTAAGCTCTTTTAATCCTGAAAATACAAAAGGAAGACAAAAACACACTTTTTCCCACATTAGTACTAAAAAGGGTTAGTTTTATGCCACATTTGATGTAATTTATATGTTGCATTTTGCGCTCATCAAAATCGTGAAACAAGCTAGGATGGAACTTAGATACTCCATGTAGCTAAATCTAGAAACTTTGAAACAATGTTTATGCTTGTTTTGATACTATGTTTGGTGGATTGATGTTGTTTACACAAATGCACGAAATGAATCTAATTTACTATTGAAACTATTAGTGTTATGGAATCTCATGAGCAATCTAAACACTTAGTGCTCTCACCCCGATGTTTCCGCCATCGGTTGGGGTGTGACAGATTTGTATCAGAGCCATAACTATAGGGAATTAGGATAAGTATGAATACTTTCCCTACTCTATAGTTCTAGGAATCTTGATTCTTATATGTTGTTTAAGACTTATGCATTCTACCGTATTTGCTTCCTAGCAACACATTTTCCTTTTAAACTTACATGCCTTTCCTAAAGCTGACACAATATACACTTGATACTTTGAAAAACACTGCTAACCAGTGTTTGTAATTTGCACGAGATTTTCCCTCAAGTCAGGAGTGACATCCGAACCTTGACGGAAAATCTCCGTATTATTCTAGTAGGTCTTGTCTGTGGATAAGTACCGACGCTATTAGGGTACGATGTTGTCAAGTTAGAGGTTAAACTCAGACCTTGATAACTAGTCTCCCTCTTTGATTTTATGTCTCGCCAAAGTCTCTAAACCGCCAATCAATTAGGAACATGAAATGACCAAAAGGACGAATATCGTAGGCCTAACATCGATGACATATTTGTATGAGTAAGTCAGGACACGTTGCCTCAATTCAAAAGGGGTTCGAATCACTTTGGTTAGTCGTTGTTCTTCTACCCGGAACAATCTATGTTTTATGAGCCTATCTTTTATGTTATCTAGATTTTTATGTGTGGTTTTAAACTTGATTCTTCGTTTGTTTTGAGGCTTTTTACTCAATTCGCACATATGTCTGCAATCTAAGACACTAATCCTAATCTCAGAATCAAACTAAATTTATGGAACTGTATTCATGATGCTAATCAATGTGGGAATCTTGATCGACTATGACACTATGTGAAACTATTTGAGGAATCTATGTGCTACTGTGGTTGTAAAACACTAAACGGAACATGGCATAAGAATACAAGACATAAGTGACATGTCTGAAGCATGGTGGATACGCCGCTGGTACTTCCTATATATAAGTGTTTCAGGCATGTTACCAACTTTCGTACCAAGTGCCATGCGAAACTTAGTGTTTTGCAGACCGGTGATGAGATTGTTGAATTCTAAAACTATGAGAAACTACTTTTGTAATCTAAGTGCAATCTAAGCGTGATCTATTTTTAATCCATGTGTACTCTAGCATAATCTACGTGTAATCTAAGTATGTGTTGTTTGAGAAACAAAATACTAAACGTAGCCTAGCATCGAAGACGAGGCGGACGTGGCATGTCCAAAACATGGTGGATATGCTGGTGGTACTTCCTATATATAAGTGTTTCTGGCATGTTACCAAACCTCTGTACCACGCGCTAAGCGAAGTTCGTAGTTTTGTAGGCTCGGGTTGAGGTTGTGGAATCTATTTGGTTAATCTATGTGGTTGAATCTATTTGGTAAATCTATGTTGTGAGAAGTGGTGAAATCTAATGTTGTGATTAGCGAAGCATGACACCGATGACGAGGGGGATGTAGCATGATTGAAGCATGGTAGATACGCCGCTGGTACTTCCTATATATAAGTGTTTCCGTCATGTTGCCAAACTTTCGGAGCACGTGCCATGCGGGATTTCGTTGTTTGTGGATTGTTAACATGAATCTAAGAGAATCTATTGAATCTATTGGAAACTATTGAATCCAATTGGAATCTATGAACCTATTGAGTCTATTGGAAACTATTGAATCTATTGGAATCTATGAATCTATTGGGAACTATTGAATCCTATTGGAATCTATGAACCTATTGAGTCTATTGGAAACTATTGAATCTATGAATCTATTGAATCAATTGAAACCTGTGGAATCTATTGGAATCTATGTGAATCTATTGGAGTAATCTATTTGAATCTATGATGATGTTGATGAGTGTGTTGCGACACGTAACATGACACTGAGTACGAGGTGGAAGCAATATCCCCGAAGCGTGGTGGATATGCCGCTGGTACTTCCTATATATAAGCGTTTTTGACATGTTGCCAAACTTTGTACAACGTGCCATGCGAAGGCCGTGGGTTGTGGTGTTGAAACTATTGTGAACTATGTGAATCTTGTTGAATCTTGAGTCTTTAATCTATCGTGTGTAAATCTACACTGTGAGACTTTGTGAATCAAGACTTGTACGATCCTTTGGTTGGATCATTAGGATGTCTTCTCGAAAGCTCTCCGACACTCTCAAGAGATCCAGGGAAAAGTCTCAGAAAAAGATGATGTCCTTCATGGCCGACCAGATCGCTTGAGTCATGCCAAAGATCGTCTCTGAGATCCAAGGATCGAACACTCCGCCCTCTTCTGTTGACTCTAAGATGGAGAAAGAAAAGTCTACAAAGTTCAGCTATAAACATTTTGTCTCTTGCAACCCTAAGTCTTTCATGGGCAGTGATGGGTGACTACTATGCTCGAGTGGTTTGACAGTATCGAGGTTACCTTCATTAACAGCGAGTGCCCAGAGCATCTAAAGACTTGGAGTGCAACGGGAATGTTTCAAGGCAGAGCGTTGGAGTGGTGGTCAAATGAGAGAAACATCCGTTCGAATGAAGAAGCCTATGCTCTTCCATGGGCTGAGGTACGAGAATTCATGATGCCAGAATTCTGCCATCCTCATGAACAACTGAAGCTTGAAGAAGAGTTCTGGCATTTGAAGCAGATTGGTGATGATAATATGGCTTATACTACCTGTTTCAAACAGCTTTGCTTAATTGTTCCTCACTTGGTTTCTTTCTCTAAACGCATGATAACCAAGACATCAATGGTCTACCTCCTGCTATGCGTGATTCTATAGAAGCGCCTCAACTCGAAACTATTGAGGTAGTCTATCGGCTTGCAGCTAGTCTCAACAACAACCGTGTTCGTGATAAGCAGTTTGCTAGCACTGCTCCCTCCAAGTCTGAGCATCAAGTAACCCAGCAGCCAAGTGGCAGCAAGAGCAAGAGGCGAAAGTCACAGGGTTCAAGATGCAATGCTATTGTTCCTGCTACAAACCCTGCTGCCAAACCTGCTCCTGTTGCTACTGTTCAGAACCCTACCGCCCATGAAGTCAAAAAGCAATACTCTGGGTCTTACCCCAAGTGTACCACTTGTAACTTTCATCATCCTGTAGCTTATGCATGTCGTTTGTGAACCAACTACAATCGCTATGGTCACACGACTCTCTATTGTTGTCAAGCTAACCCAACTCAACCAGCTCAGCAAGCCCCAACTCAGGCAGCTTTACCAGCTCTCCCAACTCCTCCGCAAAATCCTAAGTCGGTCAATGTTGTTCGTGCATGCTATAAGTGTGGAGATACTACTCACCTCCGTAACCAGTGTCCTCAGCTAAACCAGGACCAGCAGCCAGCCGCTCATGGACAAGCATTCAACCTTAATGCTAATCAGGCTCGTAATGACAATGACGTCGTTAATGGTACGTTTCTTGTGAATAACCTTTATGCTTCGATTCTATTTGATACTGGTGCCGACAGAAGCTTTGTGTCCGTAGAATTTGAATCTTTATTAAACTGTGCACGCTCTATGTTACCTAAGTCGTTTTCGGTAGAGATTGCCGATGGGAAGTCTATTCTAGTTGATTCAATTCTCTGTGATTGTTCATTGATTCTTAAAAACCATGTGTTTACTATTGATCTAATACCCAAGCAGTTGGGTAGTTTTTATGTCATTATCGGTATGGATTGGTTGCGTAAGAATCATGCCGAGATTGCCTGTAATGAGAAGTCCGTTCGTCTACCTCTACCGTCCAGTGATATCCTGCATGTCTATGGAGACCGACCTTCGAGAGCGCAGAAGTTGATGTCATGCACTCAGGCGAAAAGATGCTTACGTAAACAGAACTTTGCCTTCTTGGCCCACGTGGTGGAACAAAAGGGCAAAGGGAAGAACATAAGTGACGTTCCAGTAGTGTATGATTTCCC
Source organism: Helianthus tuberosus (assembly GCA_030545235.1). Lineage (NCBI taxonomy): Eukaryota > Viridiplantae > Streptophyta > Magnoliopsida > Asterales > Asteraceae > Helianthus > Helianthus tuberosus. The sequence goes on along the minus strand of JARYGA010036429.1, from coordinate 136,934 downwards.
TGACGTCTTCCCTGAGGATCTACCTAGTCTTCCTCCTCCCATATCCGTTGATTTTCATATTGATCTCATACCTGGTGCGAACCCTGTCGCCAAGGCTCCTTATCTACTTGCACCTTCCGAGATGCAAGAACTATCGAGTCAGCTTCAAGAATTGCTCGATGATGCGTGTGAAGTGTCGTATAGTTTTTAATGTATAATTTAAGCCCTTTAACACTTTTTAGCCAAGTTTTAAATTTATAAAACTGGATATTTACTAACACTAAACACACATATGGGCAAGTGCACCCATTGTGAGCGTAGTATAGTGTTGGTAAGATACCGAGGTCGTCCAAGGACACAAGAGCTTTTAGTACCAGTTTATCCTCAACGTCTAATCAAATCAAAAGTTTAGAAAAAGGTTTTAAACTAATAAAAATAAAACTCACTAAAATGCGGAAAAATAAAAATAAAAACAGATAGACAAGATGAATCACTTGGATCCGACACGTGTTTAGTGTAACCTTTGATTATTTCCGCACTTTTGCACTTTTTAAGAGATTATCTTAGTTATTGTAGTAGGCCCTTCTTCTGAAGGTGACGTTACCCTCAACCCAGAAGTTTGAGTCAGCAAGGATACAATCCTAAAGGGTTGGATTATTGAAAGATAATTAATTAAGTTATTAATGCAAATTGTGGTAGGCCCCTCTTCTGGAGGTGACGTTACCCTCGGCTAAGTAGTCTGAGTCAGCAGGGATACAGTCCTAAGTAGCCGGGTTAAAGTATTAATAGTAGTTTACATATGAGGTGGTCAAGTAGTTCGGACCCCCGCCATCCAATACCAGTGGGTATTGAAGGAGGTCCTACTAAAGTTGACTCAGGTCCTTGCAGGATCTATACACTGAACAAGGCAAGACTCTTACCAAACCGTTCCCTTAACCCCCGACTAGGTAGCCAACATACCTCCATATAGACCGTGGACATATGAATGGTGAAAATCTTTTATTTTATATAGACAGTAAAATAATGCCAAGACACCACGGACAAACGATAAGGAAGACTCACCTTCAACATAAGAAACTAGTTATTAAAGTCATTAATACAGAACCAAATAAAAAGGTGCGAAAAGATTAAAAATAAAAAGTATTACACTAGACACTTGTCTTCACCAAGTGATGTAAGAGACTTAGGCAAACATGGAATTTTATTGTCAAGAACTCTTACGATCAATCTTGGATCCCGAGACTACTACACACACTCTATGATGGATGATGGAAGATGGATGATGGTGGTGGTGGATGATGGTGTGTGGTGGTGGTGGAGTGTGGGTGAAGTGTATGAGAGGTGGTTTGCCAAGGGATGGTTTGCAAATGAGCCAAGCACCCCCATTTATAGCCTGCACAGAAGCCCGGACACGGCCTCGTGTCCATTGGGCACGGCCCCGTGTCCACCCATCTTCTCTTTCTTCATTAAATGCAGTTTGTCTGCATTAGTTGACCACGCCCCCGTGTCCGCTGGTCACGACCCTGTGTGCAGAAGCGTATCTGTACTATCAAGATTTCCTCAGATTCTTTGAATCTTAGAGTTGACCATGGCCCCGTGTCCGCTGGGCACGCCCCCGTGGTGGGTGATTGAAGCTTCTACAACTTTGTCTTTTCTGCAGACACTTCGGCACACCCCCGTGCTCACTGAGCACGAGGTGTGTTCAGTCTTCTGTTCTCTAGTTTTGCTTCGGAAGATGCTGTCGAGGGGTCGGGCATACCACGTTTTTGTTCATTTAAGCTCTTTTAACCCAGAAAATACAAAAGCACACTTTTTCCAATATTAGTACTAAAAAGGGGTTAGTTTTATGCCTCATTTGATGTAATTTATATGTTGCATTTTTCACACATCAAATACCCCCACACTTGAATCTTTGCTTGTCCTCAAGCAAAACTCTTTATTTTGTGGCTTACACTCCCAAATGGAATGGGTAGAAGAGAAGGTTTTGGGCTTGTCATAGAGTGTCGAGATTTCCAAGATTCTTTGTTAAGTTTTATTTTTATTTATTTACAATCATATTCGTCATGATTTATTTAAAACATTACATAAGATAAATTACTTATTAGGGCATAACATGCCTCTTTAAAATTCCATTTTATACAAGTTCACATACCTCACGGGGGATCACTCAACACTCGGCCGAATGTGTATTTTTGTGAAAACTCTCGAGAGCGGCATGGAACTTACTCCTACCATAAGCTTTCCAAGCAATCAATCCTCCTCCTTTTAACTATACACCTTTGTAAATATCAAGAGGACTTTAGGGAAGGGTTAGGCTTGGGTTAAAGGTAGGTGGTTGGGTTAGTGGTTAGTAGAAAAGGGCGAAAGGCGTAAAAAGCATCGGTTTTCGTAAGACTTTTTTTGTAACTTTTTATTTTGATGAAGCAATTTTTCAAACAAAGTTCTTTTTGATAAACTTGTTTGTTTATTTCTTTTGGCTTCATCATCAATTTTCTTTTTTCTTTTTTTTTTTTGATAAGGAAGTTATAAGAAAACCCGAGCTTTGTTACTAAAATAAAAGGGTTTAAAATGAAAAAGGGTTTTGGTGGGTAAAAAGGGCGTTTGATTTGGTTTAAGAAATGAAAAGGTTTAGGCTCAAAGGGGTTAACTAGGGGGATTTTGGGTAGGTGGTAAAAAAAAGAAAAAATAATGGTGTAGAAATAAAAAGGGTTAGTCCTAATGCCTCCATCATTTACTTACTCGGGTTTAAGTTGGTAAGGATCGGGAATGTATCGTCATGGCAAGTTCTAGAGTTGTAAGAACCAAGCGGCTATTCACACAAGAAACGAAAAATGAGCATTTAGTTTAAAGATGTGGATTTATATGCTCAATAAAGGCTCAAAACTCACTTTTTGTGGGAATGGGTTTTTATGTGATCAAGTATATATAGTCAAATTTTAACTAGATTTGTCATGCCGTTTCATAATTCTCTTATGTTGGTTCTTTTTATCACGACGCTATCGGTTGTAAATTTGTAAAAATATAACCTTTTTAGAGTTTGAAATTCTCAAATTAAACCTAGACAATTAAGTGAAAAAAAATGAAAAAATTTTGAAAAAATTTAGGGTGTTTAGCGGTTCCAATAGAGTTTTGTGTAAGGCTTCTAACTAGGACTTGCAAAATTCAAGGTTTTAGCAACCCCCCCCCCCCCCACTTAAATTACACATTGTCCTTAATGTGTCCCAAAAATAAGTTTTTAGGTTGATTGAATGTGTAAAAAGGTGTGAAAACGCAAAAAATTATGTTACTGAGCATCTGGACACGGCCCCGTGGTGTCCGGGCACGGCCCCATGTTCAGATTGCCAGTAACAGAAAAGAAAGTAATGTAACAGAAGGTTGGAGACGGGGGCGTGTTCAGTGAGCATGCCCCGTGTCCAGGTACCTGAACTGGGCAACTTCCTGCAGATGGTTGAGCACGGGCCGTGTTGGGTGAGCACAGCCCCATGCTGAACTTGCTGTAATGAAAAAAAATTCGTCAGGTGGTCCTGTTTTTGTGCATGGGGTGCTGGTGCAAGTTTCTCCTGGTATCCTTTACCATCCCGAGTGTGTTTTATTCCTGAAAATTAAAACTAAACTAGAAAACATAAAAACTAATCTAAACTAAACTAAGGATAGTTCCGCGGAATGCCTCTGTGGTGCGCCACGTTTATAAGGGTCCTTAGCTAGACCCAAAGCCAGTCATATGTTACCCAAGTGGGATGTCATGCATCCCATGTTGCACCGTCGGAGAGCATCATCCAAACTTGAGTCTATGACATTCATGTAATTGACCGGGTCATCGTCTTCTACTCTTTTACCAACCCCGAACTTCATTTCCTTGTCCCCAACCCTTAATGTTAGTGTCCCACCATTCATGTCTACCATTGCGTGGGTCGTGGCTAGGAATGGCCTTCCTAAGATGAGTGGTACTTCGGTATCTTCCTCCATATCTAGTATGACAAAGTCGGCTGGGAAGACAAATTCGCCGACTTTAACCAATAGATTTTCAGCGACACCTTGTGGGTATTTTACCGACCTATCGGCGAGTTGTATGCTCATTTTTGTAGGGCTTGTTTTCCCTAGGCCAAGTCGGTCGAACATTGATGCGGGCATGAGGTTGATGCTAGCCCCGAGGTCGGCTAGTGCATTGCGAATGGGAGATTCCCCAATCGAACAAGGTATTGTGAAGCTTCCGGGATCGATCTTCTTTTGCGGGAGTTTGTTGAGTAGCAAGGAGGAGCATTCTTCACTTAAATTAACTAATTGCAATGATTCGATTTTCCTTTTGTGGGTGAGGAAGTCCCTCATAAATTTTGAATATTTAGGCATTTGGGTTAGGACTTCAACAAATGGAATATTAACATGCAATTGTTTTAGTAAATTTACGAATTTTGTGAATTGCTTGCTCATCGGTCTTTTGGCGAATTAGCCGACCGGGGTATGGAACTGGAGGATTCTTGGGTGGCTCTTGATTTGGTTTGGGAGCTGCTTCTTGTTCGGCCGTTGGTGGAGTCGCGGTTTGACTAGATCGGATTTTTTCAACTGGGGGTAGCAGAGCCTCCTCGGGATCCACGGTGCGGTTTCTCAATGTGATGAGATGTACTTGTGCCTTTGGGTTGGTTTCGGTATTGCTGGGTAATGCGTCTTGTGGTCTCTCGGGCATATTTTGAGCTAGTTGATTTATTTGGTTTTCAATGTTTTAAATACTAGCTTGTTGATTTCTAAAATTTGATTCCAGTTGTTGAAATCGATCCGAGTTTTTCTTTTCGGAGTCAGAGATGAGGCGAGATACGGTATCTTCAAGCCTTTCTCGTCCCCCTTGTTGTTGTTGAGAGAAATTTTACGGCTCGTTTCTTGGTTGTTGAAAGTTTGTTCGTTGGTTTAGATTTTGTTGGTTACTACTATTGTCGGGTTCTCTCCAACCAAGGTTAGGGTGGTTACACCATCCTTGGTTGTAGGTACCCGTTGGAGGACCCGACGGCCTAGGTGTATTATCAATGTAGTTTACCGATTCTGTTTGATTATCCATTTCTTTCATACAACTCAAATTTTCATGTGGCCCACCACACCCCTCGCAAGCCATAACCGAAGCCGTTTTTTCCATTTCTAAGTTTTTGATTTTTGAAGAAAGGGCTTCGATTTGGGCTTGCAAGGAAGTGCTCTCATCAACCTTATGGGTGCCCGGGAGCAATGGATTTTTTTGCCTCGGGGAGTGTGCCACTGAAAATTGGTTTGAGCAATTTACTCGATTTGATTAGAAATTTCATTCGGGCGACGATTACCTAAAAGTCCCCCAGAGCTAGAGTCAAGTGTTTGTCTTGAGTGTGGCAACAATCCATTGTAAAAAGTGGAAACTTGTTGCCATACTGCAAGACCATGATGAGGACACTTTCTCAGTAGCTCCATGAACCTTTCCCAAGTTTCATATAAGGATTCCCCGTCCTCTTGTGAGTATGTATTAATTTCAGTCATTAATTTAGTCGTTTTAGCGGGAGAGAAATACTTATATAGAAACTTTTGGGCCAGTTCATCCCAGGGGTTTACCGAGCCAACTGGGAGGGTATTAAGCTAAGCCTTAGCTCGGTCTTTTAGGGAAAATGGAAACATTCGAAATCGGATGGCGTCATTTGATGCTCCATTGATACGAAAGGTATCACATATTTCTAAGAAATTAGTAATATGTAGATGGGGATCCTCGTCCGCAAGCCCATGGAAGGTTGCAGAGTTTTGAAGCATTTGTATCAAATGAGGCCGAAGTTCGAAGTTGTTGGCTTTGACATTCGGTGCATTGATAGCGGCGCTGAGATTTCCTACAGTGGGTCGTAGGTAATCCATGAGGGTACGTTGGTCCGCCATTGGAAATGGGTCCCCTGAAACTTTCTCTTGGTTTTTAGCTTTAAGTTTTTTTCTGAGAAAGGGTTCGGGTTCTTCTAGAAGTTCTTTTATGTCTCTACTAGAACTGGAGCTCATACACTACGTAGAAATTTCAGATGTGGCGCCTTGGTTCCAAGTCCTGCGATAAAAACAGAAAAGAACGATGGTCAGAAGGTTCACCACGGCCCCGTGCTCAGGTAAACACGGCCCGTGGTCGGAGATACAGTAGTTGTTTTCTGGATCCCTGTTACTGGGGAGCTCGACACGGCCCCCTGCTCAACTCCCTGTAACTCGAAAAATAAAAACTGCAAGTAACAATGCTGAGCACGGCCCCGTGTCCGACCAGGCACAACCCGTACTGGGCTCTGCAGAAACTAACAAATTAAGAAAAAATCCTTAAAAAATAGAAAAATAAGAAAAAACCATTAGGCCGTTGATTCCTAAATTTCTTAAAATCCTTGTGTCCCCGGCAACGGCGCCAAAAACTTGATGCGTGTGAAGTGTCGTATAGTTTTTAATGTATATTTTAAGCCCTTTAACACTTTTTAGCCAAGTTTTAAATTTATAAAACACGATATTTACTAACACTAAACACACATATGGGCAAGTGCACCCATCATGAGCGTAGTATAGTGTTGGTAAGATACCGAGCTCGTCCAAGGACACAAGAGCTTTTAGTACCGGTTTATCCTCAACGTCTAATCAAATCAAAAGTTTAGAAAAAGGTTTTAAAATAATAAAAATAAAACTAACTAAAATGCTGAAAAATAAAATAAAAATAAAAACAGATAGACAAGATAATCACTTGGATTCGACTCGTGTTTAGTGTAACCGTTGATTATTTTCGCACTTTTGCACTTTTTAAGAGATTATCTTAGTTATTGTAGTAGGCCCATCTTCTGAAGGTGACGTTACTCTCAACCCAGTAGTTTGAGTTAGCAAGGATACAATCCTAAAGGGTTGGATTATTGAAAGATAATTAATTAAGTTATTAATGCATATTGTGGTAGGCCCCTCTTCTGAAGGTGACGTTACCCTCGGCTAAGTAGTCTGAGTCAGCAGGGATACAGTCCTAAGTAGCCGGGTTAAAGTATTAATAGTAGTTTACATATGAGGGGGTCAAGGAGTTCGGACCTCCGCCATCCAATACTAGTGGGTATTGAATAAGGTCCTAATAAAGTTGACCCAGGTCCTTGCAGGATCTATACACTGAACAAGGCAAGACTCTTACCAAACCGTTCCCTTAACCCCCGACCAGGTAGCCAACATACCTCCATATAGACTGTGGAGATATGAATGGTGAAAATCTTTTATTTTATATAGACAATAAAATAATGCCAAGACACCACAGACAAATGATAAGGAAAACTCACCTTTAACATAAGAAACTAGTTATTAAAGTCATTAATACAGAACCAAATAAAAAGTGCGAAAAGATTAAAAATAAAAAGTATTACACTAGACAATTGTCTTCACCAATTGATGTCAGAGACTTAGGCAAACATGGCCTTTGATTGTCAAAAACTCTTACGATCAATCTTGGATCCCGAGACTACTACACACACTCTATGATGGATGATGGTGGTGGATGATGGTGTGTGGTGTGGGTGGAGTGTGGCTGAAGTGTGAGAGAGGTGGTTTACCAAGGGATGGTTTGCAAATGAGCCAAGCACCCCTATTTATAGCCTGCACAGAAGCCCGGACACGGCCCCGTGTCCATTGGGCACGGCCCCGTGTCCACCCATCTTCTCTTTCTTCATTAAATGTAGTTTGTCTACATTAGTTGACCACGCCCCCGTGTCCGTTAGGCACGACCCCATGTGCAGAAGCGTATATGTACTATCAAGATTTCCTCAGATTCTGCGAATCTTAGAGTTGACCACGGCCCCGTGTCCGCTGGGCACGCCCCCGTGGTGGGTGATAGAAGCTTCTATAACTTTGTCTTTTCTGCAGACACTTGGGCACGCCCCAGTGCTCACTGAACACGGGGCGTGTTCAGCCTTCTGTTCTCTTGTTTTGCTGGGGAAGATGCTGTCGAGGGGTCGGGCATGCCACGTTTATTCCTTTTCTTGTATTTATGCTGGATTTGGCTGCATTTTTTGCTTCTTTTGTTCATTTAAGCTCTTTTAACCCTGAAAATACAAAAGGAAGACAAAAGCACACTTTTTCCAACATTAGTACTAAAAAGGAGTTAGTTTTATGCCTCATTTGATGTAATTTATATGTTGCATTTTGAACACATCACTCGACAAGGGATTCATTCGTCCAAGTACCTCTCCGTGGGGTGCTCCCCTGCTATTTGTCAAGAAGAAAGAGGGTCTGTTTCGTATGTGTATCGACTACCGTGAACTTAATAAGCTTACCTTTAAGAGTTGTTATCCTCTTCCTCGTATTGATGATTTATTTGACCAACTACAAGGCACCTTCTGTTTTTTGAAAATCGATCTTCGTTCTGGTTATCATTAGCTTCGTGTACTCGAGGATGATGTACCCAAAACTGTTTTTCGTACTCATTATGGACACTACGAGTTCGTGGTCTTGCCTTTTGGATTGACCAACGCACCTGCTGTGTTCATGGATCTCATGAATCGTGTTTGTAAGCCCTATTTGGATCGTTTTGTGATAGTCTTCTTCGATGATATTCTCATTTATTCTAAAACTAAGGCTGATCATGCTCGTCATTTACGCTTGATGCTTGAACTCCTTCGTGGTGAACGTCTCTATGCTAAATTCTCTAAGTGTGAGTTCTGGATTATTGAAGTGCAATTTCTTAGTCATGTCGTTAGTAAGCAAGGTATTCATGTGGACCCATCTAAAATCGAAGCTGTGAAGAATTGGAGTACGCCTAAATCTGCATCTGAGGTACGTTCATTTCTAGGATTGACGGGCTATTACCGCCGATTCATTTCGGACTTCTCTAAGATCGATGTTCCTCTTATTTCGTTAACTCAGAAAGAGAGACCTTTTTCTTGGGGTCCCGAGCAAGAGGAATCTTTTCAGACTCATAAGACACTTTTGTGTAATGCTCCTGTTCTAACTCTCCCCGATGGAAATGATGATTTCGTGGTATATTGTGATGCCTCGAACCGTGGTTTGGGCTGTGTGCTCATGCAGCGGGACAAGGTTATTGCTTATGTTTCTCGTCAACTCAAAGTACATGAGAAAAACTATACTACTCATGATCTGGAGCTTGGTGCAGTTGTGTTTGTGTTAAAGATATGGCGACACTACCTATATGGTACTAAGTATATGGTTTTCACTGACCATAGGAGTCTTCAACATATCTTCGACCAAAAGGAACTGAACATGCGACAGGGACGTTGGGTGGAATTGCTTAACGACTACGACTGCAAAATTCGCTATCATCCTGGCAAGGCGAATGTAGTGGCCAATGCTCTTAGTTATAAAACGCATGTGAATGCTATTCGTATCTCTAATGATCTCCATGCGTGTATTCGTGACGCTAAGTATTCGTCAGCAAATGAAGGAAGTCTAGAAGTGGAAATCCAAGGCGCTAAAATTGAACAGCTTGAAACTAAATCTAACAGACTCCAATATTACCTAAATCGCATCTGGGTACCGGATCGCGATAATCTCCGTGAGCTCATCATGAATAAGGCTCACAAGTCTCGTTACTCTATACATCCAGGTGCTGATAAGATGTACCATGATCTGCGTATGACTTATTGGTGGCCTGGTATGAAGAAGGACATTGTTGTATATGTTTCTAAATGCCTTACTTGTACAAAAGTAAAGGTTGAACATCAACGTCCTTCAAGACTCTTAGAACAGCCAGAAATTCCAGTTTGGAAATGGGATAGCATCGCTATGGACTTTATTACCAAGCTACCTCGAACACCTTCTGGTCACGATAGTATCTGGGTGATAATTGATCGATTGACCAAATCAGCCCACTTTCTTCCTATTCGTGAGGATTATAAAGTGGAGAAACTTGCTCGAATCTATACTAATGAGATTATATGCCGTCATGGCATACCTCTTGACATAATCTCTGACCGTGATGGTCGATTCACTTCATGTCTTGGGAAAACTTTTCAATCCGCCATGGGTTCTCATTTGAATCTTAGCACAGCCTTTCATCCTCAGACGGATGGACAGACCGAGCGAAGTATTCAGACCCTGGAGGATATGCTCCGTTCTTGTGTCATCGAATTTGGTGGTAACTGGGATGTACATTTACCATTGATTGAGTTCTCATACAACAACAGCTATCATTCCAGTATACAGATGGCTCCTTTGAAAGCTTTGTATGGCCGCAAGTGCCGATCTCCTCTCAGTTGGCACGAGGTCGGTGACAAGAAATTTACTGGCCCTGAGATTATTCAAGAGACAACGGATAAGATTCTTCAGATCCGTGATAACTTGATCAAGGCTAGGAGCAGACAAAAGAGCTATGTTGATAATAGGCGTAAGCCTCTAGAATTTGATATTGGTGAGCGAGTTCTTCTCAAGGTATCTTCGTGGAAGGGAGTAGTTCGTTTTGGTAAGAAGGGAAAGCTCGCTCCTCGCTATGTGGGCCCTTTTGCGATACTCGAAACGATTGGCAAGGTAGAGTACCGACTCGACCTGCCACAGGAACTAAACAACGTGCATCCCGTGTTCCATGTGTCTAACCTACATAAATGCCTAGCCGACGAGGAACTACAGGTTCCCCTGGAAGACTTGCAAATAAATGAAGTTGTACACTTTGTGGAGAAACCAATTGAAATCAAGGATCAGGGCGTCAAGCGACTAAGGCGCAACAAAATTCCCATAGTCAAGGTTAGATGGGAAGGAAAGCGTGGCGCCAAATTCACTTGGGAACTGAAAAGTGAGATGAAAGCCAAGTATCCGTAGCTCTTCGAGCAGTCTTCTACCTAGATTTCGGGGACGAAATCTCCTAAAGGAGGGGAGACTGTAATGCCTGCGTCCCTAGACTTTTAACTAATTGTCACTTTTAGCCCCTATACTATGAGATATGTGATACTTTTGATACTCGGTGAAACTTATGCTATGATTTTTGATTCTATGATGCTATGAAACTATTATTCTAAGATACTATGAGACTATGATTGTATGATACTATGAGACTATGGTTCTATAATGCTATGAGACTATGATTCTATGATACTACGATTTAATGAGACATGATACTTTGGTGCTTGACTCTTGAGGCTCGTGAAACTTGAGACTTGCTTGAACGAGGGGCTGGAGTCTTGTCACTGGCGGAAACTATGAAGACTATGGAAACTTTTGTGTTAATGAAGTAATCTAGTTATGTGAACTATTACCCAATAATACGCAATGCAACGACTAATCTAACTCGCAAAATGAATCAAAGACGGGAACACAGAAAGGATAGGATTGGCCGAATGGCCATCCGATAGGATGGCCATTCGACCGAGTTGCCATCCGATCTGTGCACACTGCCTCACTCCCTCACTCTCACACTATAGATAGGCCTGTCACATCATTTTCATTGATGAGACAGCCTCACTCGATCCAGACGCACGCACTCCTCTTTTCTTCCATGTCTCGGTGATTTCGGTACGTTTCATACTAGATTCTTGTACATCTTTGATCAACACGCTATTCTCTACATGATTCTCCTTTTAAATCTCACTTTTCACCATGGAATCTCTAAGATTTGAGCTCTTGAAGGTGACGTCATCATGGTGGTTTGTCCAAACTATGGTGTGATGTCATTCCTGCCAAGACCTAGCTCGGATCTAAGGAATTTCATGTGTTTTACACCGAATCTTCACTAAATCTAGACTTTTAGCTAAAAACTTATGTTTATCTTCATCTTTTCTTAAAACTTTTACCTAAAACGGAGAGACCTGGAATTAAACGAACTGTAGACTTGATAAATAGTCTGGAGTTGGTTTGGAGAAGGATTGTTGCCGGTGAAGATGACCAGAGTACGAATTCTGACATAAGCACCGTCACGAACGGGTGACTGAACGAACTGGGGTGATTCCCACCAGATCAGATCGGCTGTACACTGTTGAGCTTACCGTTGTCCCAATGCATACCATGTCGTCGTTGTTTAAGCAGAAACTTAGAAACTTTACAAGTTTAGGAACGGGACAAGGATAACCCGATCGAGTGGCAATCCGATCGGATAGCCATCCGATCGAACCGCCATCTGATCAAGTGACACTTGCCTCTTAACCCTAACACTTGGATACTTTGAATCTTTTGATCGTCGAATGGCAATCGGATCGGATAGCCATCCGATCGAACTACCATCCGATCAGATGACATTGCCTCCTAAACACTTAAATCTTGATCGTTGAATAGCAATCCGATCGGATAGCCATCCGATCGAACCACCATCTGATCAAGGTGACACTGTGATTTAGAATCCTTCAACACTTAGAAACTTTTCAGAAACTTGGTAATAATTTGTAAACGGGACACTTGGATCGAATGTCCATTCGATCGAATGGCCATCCGACCTGGTGGCAATCAGTCATTCGCTTACCATGGTCATCCCAATCGAATGGCAATCCGATCGGATAGCCATCCGATCGAACAGCCATCCGATCAAGATGACTGATCCAACACTTGGTTTGAATCTCGTTATTCTGCCCGACTCTTATCTGTTGTAATCTAATCAGACTAATTCTAAAGAGCTCCCTTTGATCCAATAACAGTTAAACTGTTAAGCAATCACTATGAGTATACTCGATCCCTTTTTGTTTTAAACCTTGGGATGTAACATGTATTCTATTAAACTATGATACTTGAAACTTTTGGAATCTAAACTCTATCCTATGTTTGTGTGAAACTTGTGATTCTTGTATTCTATTTGTGCTATGTGGACGTTTAATCCAGGGTGTGTAGTTCCGCCTTAACAATAGTACCACTATAGGAGATGGACCTCCCCATTATTTTAGGGGGTATTGTTAGGAGGATTCTAGTTTTCCTTGAGACTTGGGAAAACAACAAAGCATCGGGATACTTGGGCTATCACTTGTTGGACTGCGAACACTAGCACGGCTGAAACTACTTTGTTACATTTACATATGGATATGAGACTTTTAATCTATTATGCTATTATTCAAACTTGTATACTCGCTGGTACACTTTTGTACTGACTCTATTTTAAACATGTTGCAGGCTGACAGGATGCTAGGAAATCGTGAAACAAGCTAGGATGGAACTTAGATACTCCACGTAGCTAAATCTAGAAACTTTGAAACAATGTTTATGCATGTTTTGATACTATGTTTGGTGGATTGATGTTGTTTAGACAAATGCATGAAATGAATCTAATTTACTATTGAAAGTATTAGTGTTATGGAATCTCATGAGCAATCTGAATGCTTAGTGCTCGCACCCCGATGTTTCCGCCATCGGTTGGGGTGTGACATCCTCTTCTCGTACCCGTAGTTGGTGGTATCCCGATCGTAGATCGATTTTTGAAAACCAACTTTCCCCTTTAAGTTGATCAAACAGGTTTTCAATTATGGGCAAAGGGTAACGATTTTTCACCGTTAACTTATTCAGTTCTCGATAGTCGATGCAACATACACCTCTAACCATCCTTCTTCTTCACGAACAACACGGGTGCTCCCCGCAGTGAAACACTCGGACGCATAAACCCTTTATCGAGCAGATCTTGAAGTTGCATCATTAATTCCTTCATTTCAGTCGGGGCCAACCAATAAGGAGCCTTAGCTACCGGTTTGGCGTCCGGGCTAGGCTCAATTTTAAACTTCACTTCGCGTTCGGGCGGAATTACCGGTAAATCTTCCGGAAACACCTCCGAATATTCATTCGCTACATTGACATCTTCGAGCTTCGGGGCAACTTGATTAGTATCTATCACGTAAGATAGATATGCCTTACCCCCGTTCCTTACATACTTAACGGGTTTAATTATAGAGCAAAGCTTTGGCTCGACGACCCTATCCCCTTGGATAGTCACCCGTTTTCCTCCCGTGGTTACTACATGAATGATCTTCTTTTCACATTGGATTTCGGCATGGTTTTGGGCTAGCCAATCCATTCCTACAACTACCGTAAATTCCCCCATATACATCCGAATAAGATCTATGCTAAATTCTTCATCTTCAATCAAGATCTTACAATTTCTACATACATCATGCAATAAATAACTCTTACTATCGGCTACTTCCACTTCTAAGGGTGTTAACATCTTTTCAAGCATAAAGGAGGGATGATGTAATAGTTCATTCGAAACAAACGATCTACTAGCCCTGGAATCAAACAAGACATTCATGGGTATATAGTTTACTAAGAATATACCTGAAACCACATCCGGGTGAGTTTTAGCTTCATTCGATGTTATCTAAAACATCCTTCCACGGGCCCTAGATGGCTCTTCCTTCTTTCTCTCTTTCTTCGTCCCTTGTTGAAGTTTCGGACATTCCATTTTAATATGCCCGGTTTGATAACAACTGTAGCATGTCTTTGGATGGTTGGGACACTTGTACGGGTGTCCCTCTTGCCCACATTTGTAGCACCCTTTCTTTCTGAGTAAACATTCACCCGAGTGGTGTTTCCCGCAAGTCTTACAGGTTGGGATCCCACTATTCGACTTCCCTTTCTTGTTCTGGTCTTGAAACTTAGACTTCTTTGTCGGGATTGGATTAGTAGGCTTCTCCATCACTCTTTTCTCTCCTCGTTCAACTTGTCTTTTCAACTCAATTTCCCTATTCCTTGCCGAAATGATTAACTCATTTAACGTTTCACACTTTATAAATTCTCGGTATTCAACCTTCAACATATTGTGATAATGAATAATCTTCATTCTCTCAGTCCCCGCTATCTCCCGACAAAACTTCATTTTGTTAAGGAACATATTCGTTATTTCATTTATCGTCTCATCTTTTTGTCGAAGACGCAAGAAGTCTTCCTGAATTCTATCGATTGCAGATTGTGGGCAATGGTATTCCAAGAAAGGCTCTTTGAACTTTTGCGAAGTTAAAACTTGGATTTTATCTTCCCCTACCTCTTTGCAATAAGCGTCCCACCAATCCTTAGCCTGGAGTTGGAGGAGACCCGTTGCAAACATCACTTGATCTTCCTTCTCACACTTACTTCTTACAAACACCGCTTCGGTACTTGAAATCCACCTTTGACACGCTATCGGATCAATCTCCCCTTTGTATGGTAAGGGATTACATGCCATGTACTCTTTATATGTACATCTACGAGTACTTTTCTTCACGTGTATTTCGTTTATCATTTCCTTTAGTTCCTCTAACTTGCTTGTCATCATTGTTTCTGTCGTCCCCAATACGTGGCTCTCCACTTCCTGGGCCAACCGAGGAATGTTAGCCTCTATCGCCTTTCCAACTTCTTCCGCAATCAATGTCTATATTTCATCTCGGCGTGCCGCTTCATCATCATTCACATTCACCACATCTGCCATCTACAATTTCATACGTGTATTAGATACCATTCCATTCATTTCTTTATCATTCTATGCATTATTTGCCTTCTATAGTTCATTCTCGTAGGTCATAAAACCATACAATTCTTCATTATGAACATTCTAGACATGCTAATCAATGCATACATTCATTATTGCACTTAACTTCCTATTCGTTCATTCTTTAACTAATGGAATTCATGTTAATCAGCTTGTATTCTTTAACTAATGGAATTCACACCCCGATTTCCACGTGTCACCGGTGGGCCCGGTGAGGAGTATCGTGACGTGGTTGGCAACATAATAGTCAAACAACACAATATTTAATATGCACAGCGGAAGCAAATTGTAAGATATAATTCAACCGAATATAATGTTGTAATATCAAGTATCACAACTGTCGATTGTTTATCCACAGACGAATCGAAAATAAAATATGAAACAATAGTTCAAAAGACTTTTAGGCATCTTAAGCTTGCGAGACTTCTATTGATGCTAAGGAGAAATCCCAGCCAATTACGCTTAGTACCTGCATTTAATCTTTTTGGGAAAATACGTCAGTTTACACTGGTAAATACAATCAACAGACTCATTTTGGAAAATGATTGAAAATTGATTTGGATGCACGTGGCATAAACATTTTATAACTTAGGAGAATTATTTAAATATATAATCTTGTGAACGAATTACATGTTCCTTATGCGTTCAGTAGCCCGGACGTACCGGGTTAAAGATCAATAGACACACCACATTATTCTTTTGTGCACTGACGGGTGTATGCCTACACCCCGCGCTTAAGTCGTGGCCATTTCGTAAAATGATGCCTAGGATATCCGGGACATGGTCATTAACCCCCCAAAGGCTTTTAAGTAAACAAAATTGTTTAAACGGGCCGATCAAATTATTCAATTAACCACCTAACGATGAAAGATTTGACACCCGACCAAGCGGTATTCTATATACCGTAACCCAAGCCCGTATAGGGAAAATAAGTTAAGAGTATTTACCTGAGCAATGTAATAATCACAATAAGCAAAATTGCAAGTAGCTTTTACTGGTTCTCCTAATCTGGAACGAAGGTTTATAAGAACCTATTAGAATTCTAACGGGTCTTTAATTAAGCTTAAGCTTAGACCGGTTAGTTTCAATGGTACGGTTCGTACACACTATTAAGCGAAGACCGGATAGAATGTGATTTAGACCCGACAAGTTCAGAGACTTGTTTAATATGGGTATTTCATGCACACTCTGGATTTTGAGATAAAACCGATAAGGTTTGACCCGTTTCGGCTAATTTATGTAAACTAGTTACATAAACTGAACCGAATGCGTAATAAGCGTAACGGGTAAAAATGAGAGCCATTTACAGGTTTCCTAAGTTAATATGCTCCAAATATGTTGTGACATCGGTAAGATATCATTTATTATGCCCGAAATGAATTTAAACACAAACTATGCCCCGTAGGGGTAGTTTGGTCATTTAAAAGATTATAAAAGAGTTTAAGTATTTACCTGAGTTACAGGTCTGATATAATCAGAAAAAATACTTATTTTACTAAGTTATGTTAGTAGGTTAAAGTAAATATGTGAAATTTATCAATTATAACCAAACTATGCACCGTAGGGGCATTTTGGTAATTTCACATAAGCCGTAAAGCTCAAAACTGAAGTCTGAGTTTAACAAATTTTGCTTACTGTTAAAATATTATAATTTACCTAAAATATCAGTAGGTATCACCCTTGTATGTTTAAAAATAGTCTTAGTACATACTACGCGCTAAAAATGCTTAATAAGGCGATTAGAAGCCGTTTCCGGGTTCTATATATAAAGCTGATATTTTTATCATTCCAGAAGGCCAAAAATAATTTATTTATCATTTAGGATCAGTAGCAAAAGGTTTGGAGTCGATTAGATATGTAAAACTCATTTTATGGCCCGTGAAGGCAAAACCGACAATTACCGGATTAAGCCTACGACTATGAGTTATGCTCAACCTAAAATTAATTAAAAATCTTCAAAAATCCCAAAATAATATATTACTTCAGTGGGTAAAGATTTTGATATCAAAAAGTAGGCTTAACTAGGCTATACGCTAATTACGCCGTGTAATTAACATAAAGTTTCTTAATTACGCTAATGAGCATAACTCTCAATCTACACCTCAAACTGATGTCAAACTTTGCATACATGTTTATATATCAGTAACTAAGGTTTCTACACTTTTACATTTTCAAAAATCACGTTTTAAGGTGAAAAGGGCATAATGGTCAACATATGAGCAATTAACGGAATCATGCGTATTAATTGGTTAACAAATGAACCATGGTGTATAATCACAGAGGGTTATACTAGCATGAAACCTGGTCCAAATGAAGCTCTAAGGTATTTCTAAAACATACCATAACGGGTCAGAACTGAAGTCAAAGCAAAAGTCAAAGCTTTGCGACTTTCGGTTCCGAACCGGGTCTAAACAGTAAATTGTCGGGTTGAACATGTTTAGACATGTTCTTACACTAATTACCAAGTTATATTAATGATCAAACAGGTTGTATGTGTTCTACATTGCTAATCATGCATAAATTAGAAACTAAGTATCCTGTTGACTTTTTATTAACAAGTTTGACCCGACATTTGACCTAGTTAGAGTGGGAATCAGGGGGAACCCCTTTAAGGGTTTATTACCCACATAATTACCAACTTATAACTACTTTCAATTCGACTAATCACTGGACCATTAGTGATTAATCGTTAAGTCAACTGTTAATTACGACGGTTTGACTTTTAAGCTAAAACTAAGCTAAAACTTGATTAAGAAAGGTCAAGCAAACTTACAAGAGTCCTATGAATGACCAGAGATCACTTGAGAGAAGTCTTGAGCTCCAGAAGTGATCAGGAATGCAAGAGTGAAGGTGTGAAGAACTTGTTGCAACTTAGAGCTTTATATAGTGATTTAATCACCACAAAATGTTGACACACAAGTCTACCACTGACCACAACTTACTAACAAGTGTCCCTAAATGTCTAGGGGGTGTTTAGGGGTCGCACATTATGAGGAAACTCGTTTAAAGGTCGAATTTGTGTTTAAACAGCAAACAGGCGAATCTGTTGGAGCTGGGCACTGCTTGCGCACCATAAGGGTTGTGCTTGTGGTGCGCAAGCCTTCATCAGCAGCCAAAAACTTTTGTTCTTTCATGCATTTGAAAGTGCAACTGATGTGTAACGATTTTGGCCATGTTTTATCAATAAGGGGCCTCTAAAATGTACCTTGAACAGTTACATACCCTACCACTTTGGTATGTTTCATTGAATCTTTATTGAAAGTGCCGAACAAGAAGGTTTACCGTAGAAATTTCCGTAGGATCCTATCTTGTACTTTGAATTCAATTATTGTGGGTATTTACCGGATATTAATCAGATGTTTATAATGAATATTAGGGTCTTGGGATCTATATGAGGTCGTTCAGAGGTTTAAATCAACATGACGACACTTTTAAATCCTGCCATACATCAAAAAATTTAATCCGGGTTTATAATACTTTTGTCTTACATGATACGTGTCGTTAATTCATTGAACACGAATTTTCGAGGTGTTACATCCTCACCCCCTTAAAAGAAATCTCGACCTCGGGATTTACTGAAACAAATGAGGGTATTTTTCTTTCATCGTGGATTCGACCTCCCACGTGAATTCGGGACCCCTACGGGCATCCCATTTGACCTTTACAATAGGCACATGCTTCCTACGAAGCTTCTTAACATGTCGATCTTCAATCGACAATGGTTTTTCCACAAATTTTAAGCTTTCATCTATATGCACATCTATATGTGGTATGACCAGTGATTCGTCAGCGAAACACTTCTTCAGATTGCAGATGTGGAACACATTATGAATACCACTGAGCTCTTCAGGTAAGTTTAACTTATAGGCAACTGACCCGACACGTTCGATGACCTCGAAAGGTCCTATGTATCTCGGGCTTAGCTTGCCTTTCTTACCAAATCGCATCACCCCCTTCCAGGGTGATACTTTAAGCAACACTTTGTCGCCTACTTCAAAATTCATAGCTTTATGCTTTGGATCTGCGTAACTCTTCTGCCTATCTCGGGCAGCTTTGAGACGGTCATGAATCTGGACAATCTTGTCCGTCGTTTCGAACACTATCTCTGGTCCTGATAATTGGACATCTCCAACTTCCGCCCAACAAACGGGCGTTCTACACTTTCTACCGTATAAAGCCTCGAAAGGCGCAGCCTTTATGGTGGTATGGTAGCTATTGTTGTAGGAGAATTCAATCAAGGGTAGGTGGTTATCCCAACTACCACCTAAATCAATCACGCATGCACCTAGCATGTCTTCCAAAGTTTGAATAGTACGCTCACTCTGACCGTCTGTCTGAGGATGGTAAGCCGTACTAAAATTCAAACGCGTGCCCAAAGATTGTTGGAAGCTTTTCCAAAAATGTGACGTGTACCTAGTATCTCTGTCAGAGATAATAGACACAGGTATGCCATGTAAGGCTACAATCTTATCCACGTATAGCTGGGCTAACATGTCGGAGCTATAAGCCTCCTTGATGGGTAAGAAATGTGCTGACTTAGTCAGTCTATCAACTATAAGCCATATTGTATCATTTCCTTTTCTTGTCTTAGGTAACTTGGTGATAAAATCCATGGTTACCATTTCCCACTTCCACGTAGGAAGTTCAGGCTGTTGTAGCAAGCCTGACGGCTTTTGATGTTCTGCTTTGACTTGCGCACAAGTCAAGCACTTAGCTATATAGGTAGCTACAGACTTTTTCAAGCCTATCCACCAATAGTTTGCCCTTAGATCCTGGTACATCTTATCAGCTCTAGGATGAACGAAATATTTAGAACTATGGGCTTCCTGGAGGATAACATCACGAAGTCCTCCATAAATTGGAACCCATATTCATCCATTTAATCTTAGAATTCCGTCTTTTCCAAGAGATAACCGCTCCTCAGTTACTCCTAGCTTTTCGTTAGGATAGTTAGCTTCCAACACAGCTTCCCTCTGTGCAGCTAACAACCTTTCAGTCAAACTGTTCTTTATCTCAATGCTCTTGGCATTGATTCGGATGGGTTTCACCCTTTCTTTTCGACTCAAGGCATCAGCGACTACATTCGCCTTGCAGGGATGGTATCTGATTTCACAATCATAATCATTTAAAGTCTCCATCCAACGGCGCTGCCTCATGTTTAAATCTTTCTGATTAAACAGGTGTTGAAGGCTCTTGTGATCAGAATAGATCACACACTTGATTCCATATAAATAATGGCTCCACAGTTTTAGTGCGAATACAATGGCACCCAACTCCAAGTCGTGGGTGGTGTAATTCTTTTCATGCACTTTTAACTGTCGTGATGCATAGGCAATAACCTTTCCTTTCTGCATAAGCACACACCCCATGCCAGTGTGCGATGCGTCACAGTAAACCACAAAATCTTCTATTCCATCTGGCAATGTCAGTACTGGGGCGTTGATCAACTTCTGTTTGAGGATATAAAAGGATTCTTGCTGCTTAGGGCCCCAAACGAACTTTACTTTCTTCTTAGTCAAGGAAGTTAGGGGTGCAGCAATCCTTGAAAATTTTTCAATGAAACGCCTGTAATATCCTGCCAATCCCAGGAAGCTACGAATCTCTGTAGGCGTCTTTGGTTCTTGCCAGTTCATAACAGCTTCAACCTTAGCGGGATCCACTTGGATACCACGCTCACTAACCACATGTCCAAGGAATTGGACTTCTCGAAGCCAGAATTCACACTTAGAGAATTTGGCATAGAGTTTCTCATGATGTAGGAGTTTGAGAATACAGGGAAGGTGTTTCTCATGGTCAGCTTGGTTCTTAGAATAAATGAGAAAGTCGTCGATGAAAACGATGACGAATTTATCTAAGTACGGCTTGCAAACGCGATTCATGAGATCCATGAACGCGGCAGGTGCATTAGTGAGCCCAAAAGGCATCACTAGGAACTCGTAATGACCATAATGAGTTCTAAATGCAGTTTTGTGTACGTCTTCATCTCTGACCTTCAGTTGATGGTAGCCTGACCTTAGGTCAATCTTCGAGAAATAACTTGCCCCTTGCAATTGATCGAACAAATCGTCGATCCTGGGCAAAGGATACCTATTCTTGATTGTGACCTTATTAAGCTCACGATAATCGATGCACAGACGCATCGATCCATCCTTCTTCTTGACAAACAAGACTGGTGCTCCCCAAGGAGACGAACTAGGTTTAATGAAACCTTTAGCTAGCAATTCATCCAGTTGCGTCCTTAATTCCTTCATCTCCGTGGGCGCCAACCTATAAGGTGCTCTAGCAACTGGTGCTGCTCTAGGGATGATGTCAATTCTGAATTCGGCTTGTCTATCTGGTGGTAAACCAGGTAGATCTTCAGGAAACACTTCAAGGTAGTCAAAAATGACGGGGATGTCTTCGATCTTCGGTTTAGGCTCATCAATAATCACTTGTGCCATGTAGATGACACAACCCTTCTTTAAACACTTGGAAGCCTTGAGCATAGTCACTTGCTCAGGCAGTCCGTACTTGGTATCTCCCCGAATGGTAATTGATTCACCAGACGGAGTCTTAATCACCACCTGCTTTTTGTTACAGACAATTTGGGCCTGGTTATGAGATAACCAGTCCATACCCAAAACTATGTCAAAACCGGCCAACTTAAATGGAAGTAGAGACAGAGGAAAAGAGTGGTACTTAATGGATATAACACATCCATCTAACACAGTTGAGACGGTTTCTATGGTGCCATCTGCTAACTCTACCTCATAATTTATACTCAAGGTTTTGACAGGTAAATTCAGCAATTTGCAAAACTTATGATCTACAAACGACTTATCAGCGCCTGAATCAAATAGTACTCTTGCATAGACATCATTTACAAGGAAAGTACCTGTAATCACATTGTCGTCTAGAACCGCTTCCTTTGCGTCCATTCTGAAGACCCTAGCATTGGTCTTCTTGGCCTCTTCAGGCTTCTTGGCGTATTTAGGGCAGTTGGTTTTAATGTGCCCTTTCTCATTGCAACGGTAGCACGTTGCATCTTTCATCTGTTTGCAATCCAAGGTCTTGTGATCCTTGGACTTGCATATCCCGCAAGCAAAAGTTCTTTGCGAGTTCGATTCGAGTCTGCACTTTCCAAAGTGTTGTTTCTTGCAAATCTTGCATTTGGGCTTATCACCAGACTGGTGCCCATCTTTCCTTGACTCAGACCCCCTCTTGTTGTCACCGTTTCCACGGTGCTTCTTGTTTGACCTCCGTGAATTATCATCTTCACGCTTTCTCTTCTCAGCATCTTTGTTCCTCAGTGATCTTTGCCTGACCGCATCCAAGGTGAGGGACAAAGATATGTCAGCTACAGATCTAAAAGTAGTTGGCCGAGAAGCCTTCACGCTTGCCTTTATCTCAGGGGCTAAACCACCGATAAAACGAGCTATTCTTTTTGGTTTCGGGGTCACCAGATACGGAACCAACCGGGACATTGTGTTGAAGCTCGTGAGGTAAGCTTGACAGTCAAGGTTTGTCATAACCAATGATAGAAAATCAGACCCTATCTTCTCAACCTCATGTTGGGGGCAGTAATTTTCCCTGATGAGGGCAACAAATTGATCCCATGACATGTTGTACAATGGGATTTTCCCGGTGGCTTGAATCAGTGATCTCCACCAGGCTAAAGCTTCGCCTTTAAAAGATTACGACACAAACTTGACTATATCCCTCTCAGCGCATCCGCTGATATCCACAACTGTGTCCATCTCGTCTAACCACGTCTTGCAGTCAATGGCTCCCTTTTCCCCAGTAAAATCTATGGGCTTGCACGAAACGAAGTATTTATAGGAGCAACCCTTACTACGGGGTTCTTGATTTAGTACTATCTGTTGAGATGGAGCACTGTGGTGGTTTGAGGAGAGTCTATCATCATCTTTCTTCAGTTCTTCCTTCTTGGAAGGTGGCTTCGAATGCGGAGTAAATAGGGTCCTACTCCGAGTCTCACTATACTCTTCGTACTGCCACTCCAATGCCTTTATAACTGCGTCGTCTACCAACGCTTTCAATTCAGCATCCATTAAATGAACTCGGGTGTTATCAATAGTCTCCACTGGATGGCTATTAATTTCGTCTGAGTTAGCCATTTTAATTGAACTGTTACAGAAAACAAGGACAATAGTTTATTTGGGAGTTTATTATGGAATTGCCCCTTAGGGTAATTCATTAACCATGGTAAACAGAGACCATATTTGGTTAATTTATTAATCGTATTTATTTAGGATTTCAATTATAATTTATCCTAAATAAACAATAACAATATATATTAGCACATAAGGCCTAGTCACAGGGACATTTTTAAATTATAAGTTATGATTTCAGAGAATCAAGGCCTTTAAGGTATACTGGCACAACAGGCCTTGTCACAAGGACATTTATAAATTATAAGCTATGATTTCAGAGAATCAAAGCATGAAGGTATATTGGCACAACAGGCCTAGTCACAAGGACATTTATAAATTATAAGCTATGATTTCAGATAATCAAAGCATGAAGGTTTGAACCTAGTTCATTACCTTTTTCTGACAGGGAGTCATCGCTACCACTGTCTTTTGGCTCATATGGAAATGAGCAGGGCCCATAGGCACTATATTACCACGTATGGACAAAATATGATCACCTCAATTGATGATCTAAACCCATGATTCAGAGATCATTAAATTGGGTTAGGAATCTTTTGAAGAATCCAATAATGATGTGTGTGATTTTAATGAATCACGTCTGCCAGGAGTGTTAACATGTTTTCAGATGTTAACAAGGATTTGAATCTTTTAAACAGGTCTTACCATCATGGCCGGGTCTTCATAATGACACTCAGGCTAGGTTTCACTATGAAGATTCCCATTCAATATTTAAATAGGCAGATTATTATCAAAAAGGAATGATTTTGATTTATTTATTTCATGTAATATATTTATGCAGATAAAAGCAAAAATGAAATTTATAAACATAACATTCCATTAATTTATTAAAAGGTTACACGTCGCCCTAAATGGGACTTTTTAATAAACAAACCTACCCACGCAGGGGTTTACACAAGGACTTACCCACGCAGGGGCTTAATAACATACATACCCTCGTAGGGGCTTAATAACAAACATACCCTCGTAGGGGCTTAATATCATAATAGTCCACGCAGGGACTTACACAAATAACATACCCTCGCAGGGGTTAACAGAAAGATAGACCCACACAGGGGTCAAAACAAACAAGCATACCCACGCAGGGGTTTATACAGCAAGACTGGCCCACGCAGGGGCTCAACAACAATTGGAAGGATTCAGTGGTCCTTCTTGCTCTTCCCTTTGATCAAACTTATCAATCCTTGGAAGAAGCTTTGTCTCTCCCTGCGGTCGCGGTGAAAGTCTCGCTCAACCTGATCCAGTCTTTGAAGAATTTCCTCCCGTTCTGGGGGAGAAAACCGTGGCGGCTGCGATTGCGTCCGTATTATTGGTCTGGCGGGTATCTGGTACCCATGAGTTGGGTACCCAACTCCCCAAGGAGCGCCATAGGGTCCTTCTGGGTTAAAGGCGTTGTAATTCACCGCTACCATGTAGGGGTCGGCTTCACCGTAACCGTAGTTGGTGTGAGTTGGTTGTTCAAACGGGTTGTACGCCATAGAACCCGTGTATGCTGGAATCGGGTTATCAAAACCCATCGGAGGTGGTTGCTGTGCAACTGGTTGCGAAGGTCCACCCATTTGTGGATCTTCTTGATGTGGCGGATAATGGCTGCCACTTGATTGGCGTGGGGAGCTAAAATGGAAATCCCCCGCTCGCGCAGACATACGTGCGCCTGTCCTCCTACGCCTCGGCGGTTGTGGAGGTGCCGGTTGAACTGGTGGCGGTGGAGGTGGTGGCGTGACTGCCACAAATCGTGAATCCACCGAGGGATCCTGCTGCTGCTGAGGCGGTGAATGGCGAGGAGGTGTATAATACCATTCGTGCCGGGTAAACATAGCTTGAAAGCTGTCTGGACCACCGTAGGGTGATCCGTGGAAAGAAGAGCCATTCGAAATCTCAATGGGATGGTTCGGTGTACCACTGGCAGGTTCGACGGGATCCGTGTCCTCGTCCATATCCATAGCTTTGTCTCCCGAGAAGTGATCCTCCGGTCCCAATGGGTTAAAACCCACTGGTTCTTGTATAAAATTTTCCGGGTTAAACCGGCCCCTGAAAACAGGTGTAGGGTCACCAAAGGAGTGGTGCGATAAGGATCGCTGTAAAGGTATGTAGGAAGGTTGAGGGTTGTTGGGCTCATACTCCGGCTATGGCCCGTAAGGGTTATGAACATGAGGTGTTGAACTGTGCGAAATCGACCGTCTAACCGGCTCGAAGAGGTTCCTCCGGTTTTGTCGGGGGTCATCACTCTCGGTGGTGGAAGGAGCTCGCACATTCGAAGGTCCTGCCTCGTTGTCATTGGGGGCGGTGATTGGCCCCTTTCCACGTCCTCTTCTTCGGAAGAATCTTGGCGGCATTTTCTTAATCCTGTCAATACAACATGAGATAACGACAAGAATATATATAAAAATAAAGGACAAAACAAAAACCCAACAAGGTAGAATTTGTCCTATGTTATTTGTCTAGACTCGAAAGTTTAGATATGTGCAATTGTGTAATTGAGATTAAACACAAAAGGCTAGTGTTTAATTCACTCAGTGTTGGCTCTGATACCAACCTGTCACACCCCGATTTCCACGTGTCACCGGTGGGCCCGGTGGGGAGTATCGTGACGTGGTTGGCAACATAATAGTCAAACTACACAATATTTAATATGCACAGCAGAAGCAAATTGTAAGATATAATTCAACCGAATATAATGTTGTAATATCAAGTATCACAACTGTCGATTGTTTATCCACAGACGGATCAAAAATAAAATATGAAACAATAGTTCAACAGACTTTTAGGCATCTTAAGCTTGCGAGACTTCTATTGATGCTAAGGAGAAATCCCAGCCAATTACGCTTAGTACCTGCATTTAATCTTTTTGGGAAAATACGTCAGTTTACACTGGTAAATACAATCAACTGACTCATTTTGGAAAATGATTGAAAATTGATTTGGATGCACGTGGCATAAACATTTTATAACTTGGGAGAATTATTTAAATATATAATCTTGTGAACGAATTACATGTTCCTTATGCGTTCAGTAGCCCGGACGTACCGGGTTAAAGATCAATAGACACACCACATTATTCTTTTGTGCACTGACGGGTGTACGCCTACACCCCGCGCTTAAGTCGTGGCCATTTCGTAAAATGATGCCTAGGATATCCGGGACATGGTCATTAACCCCCCAAAGGCTTTTAAGTAAACAAAACTGTTTAAACGGGCCGATCAAATTATTCAATTAACCACCTAACGATGGAAGATTTGACACCCGACCAAGCGGTATTCTATATACCGTAACCCAAGCCCGTATAGGGAAAATAAGTTAAGAGTATTTACCTGAGAAATGTAATAATAACAATAAGCAAAATTGCAAGTATATTTTACTGGTTCTCCTAATCTGGAACGAAGGTTTATAATAACCTATTAGAATTCTAACGGGTCTTTAATTAAGCTTAAGCTTAGACCGGTTAGTTTCAATGGTGCGGTTCGTACGCACTATTAAGCGAAGACCGGATAGAATGTGATTTAGACCCAACAAGTTCAGAGACTTGTTTAATATGTGTATTTCATGCACACTCTGGATTTTGAGATAAAACCGATAAGGTTTGACCCGTTTCGGCTAATTTATGTAAACTAGTTACATAAACCGAACCGAATGCGTAATAAGCGTAACGGGTAAAAATGAGAGCCATTTACAGGTTTCCTAAGTTAATATGCTCCAAATATGTTGTGACATCGGTAAGATATCATTTATTATACCCGAAATGAATTTAAACACAAACTATGCCCCGTAGGGGTAGTTTGGTCATTTAAAAGATTATAAAAGAGTCTAAGTATTTACCTGAGTTACAGGTCTGATATAATCAGCAAAAATACTTATTTTACTAAGTTATATCAGTAGGGTAAAGTATATATGTGAAATTTATCAATTATAACCAAACTATGCAACGTAGGGGCATTTTGGTAATTTCACATAAGCCGTAAAGCTCAAAACTGAAGTCTGAGTTTAACAACTTTTGCTTACTGTTAAAATATTATAATTTACCTAAAATATCAGTAGGTATCACCCTTGTATGTTTAAAAATAGTCTTAGTACGTACTATGCGCTAAAAACGCTTAATAAGGCGATTAGAAGCCGTTTCCGGGTTCTATATATAAAGCTGATATTTTTATCATTCCAGAAGGCCAAAAATAATTTATTTATCATTTAGGATCAGTAGCAAAAGGTTTGGAGTCGATTAGATATGTAAAACTCATTTTATGGCCCGTGAGGGCAAAACCGACAATTACCGGATTAAGCCTACCACTATGAGTTATGCTCAGCCTAAAATTAATTAAAAATCTTCAAAAATCCCAAAATAATATATTACATCAGTGGGTAAAGATTTTGATATCAAAAAGTAGGCTTAACTAGGCTATACGCTAATTACGCCGTTTAATTAACAAAAAGCTTCTTAATTACGCTAATGAGCATAACTCTCAATCTACACCTCAAACTGATGTCAAACTTTACATACATGTTTATATATCAGTAACTAAGGTTTCTACACTTTTACATTTTCAAAAATCACGTTTTAAGGTGAAAAGGGCATAATGGTCAACATATGAGCAATTAACGGAATCATGCGTATTAATTGGTTAACAAATGAACCATGGTGTATAATCATAGAGGGTTATACTAGCATGAAACCTGGTCCAAATGAAGC
Organism: Helianthus tuberosus; assembly: GCA_030545235.1. Taxonomy (NCBI): domain Eukaryota; kingdom Viridiplantae; phylum Streptophyta; class Magnoliopsida; order Asterales; family Asteraceae; genus Helianthus; species Helianthus tuberosus. Next base: position 108,748 of record JARYGA010036429.1, on the reverse strand, counting down.
TCTAAGGTATTTCTAAAACATACCATAATGGGTCAGAACTGAAGTCAAAGCAAAAGTCAAAGCTTTGCGACTTTCGGTTCCGAACCGGGTCTAAACAGTAAATTTTCGGGTTGAACATGTTTAGACATGTTCTCACACTAATTACCAAGTTATATTAATGATCAAACAGGTTGTATGTGTTCTACATTGCTAATCATGTATAAATTAGAAACTAAGTATCCTGTTGACTTTTTATTAACAAGTTTGACCCGACATTTGACCTAGTTAGAGTGGGAATCAGGGGGAACCCTTTTAAGGGTTTATTACCCACACAATTACCAACTTATAACTACTTTCAATTCGACTAATCATTGGACCATTAGTGATTAATCGTTAAGTCAACTGTTAATTACGACGGTTTGACTTTTAAGCTAAAACTAAGCTAAAACTTAATTAAGAAAGGTCAAGCAAACTTACAAGAGTCCTATGAACGACCAGAGATCACTTGAGAGAAGTCTTGAGCTCCAGAAGTGATCAGGAATGCAAGAGTGAAGGTGTGAAGAACTTGTTGCAACTTAGAGCTTTATATAGTGATTTAATCACCACAAAATGTTGACACACAAGTCTACCAATGACCACAACTTACTAACAAGTGTCCCTAAATGTCTAGGGGGTGTTTAGGGGTCGCACATTATGAGGAAACTCGTTTAAAGGTCGAATTTGTGTTTAAACAGCAAACAGGCGAATCTGTTGGAGCTGGGCACTGCTTGCGCACCGTAAGGGTTGTGCTTGCGGTGCGCAAGCCTTCATCAGCAGCCAAAAACTTTTGTTCTTTCATGCATTCGAAAGGGCAACTGATGTGTAACGATTTTGGCCATGTTTTATCAGTAAGGGGCCTCTAAAATGTACCTTGAACAGTTACATACCCTACCACTTTGGTATGTTTCATTGAATCCTTATTGAAAGTGCCGAACAAGAATGTTTACCGTAGAAATTTCCATAGGATCCTATCTTCCACTTTGAATTCAATTATTGTGGGTATTTACCGGATATTAATCAGATGTTTATAATGAATATTAGGGTCTTGGGATCTATATGAGGTCGTTCAGAGGTTTAAATCAACATGACGACACTTTTAAATCCTGCCATACATCAAAAAATTTGATCCGGGTTTATAATACTTTTGTCTTACATGATACGTGTCGTTAATTCATTGAACACGAATTTTCGAGGTGTTACACTCTAATACTTGAATCCCTCAAACCTCGGCTCTGATACCAACTTGTAGGGTCCAAAAGTTACGTAATGGTCAAAACCACAATTAAAAATGCTAAAAATTTAGATCTTTCATTCTTTAACATAATATTACCAAAAGTACCCTTACGGTAACCTTGACATTTACAACCACCAAAACATTTTAGACTACGTCTGTACTAACTAGTAAACCGTAACCACTAAAACTAACTTACTTACAAAGGACACTGGGTACAAAATATCACTTTACAACCCAAAAGAGTTTTAACCCATTTGACACCAACAAAATGTGATCGAAAGCGCATAGTGGGTATGAGGTGTAGTGTGTTCGATCCAAGCTCGTCGTCATCAAACATGGGATTTACCTATCATACATAACACCAAAGCATTCACTAAATCTTTGTACTAACAAAATTCAAGGCTTTCATTTACTTATCATTATTTGACCCGTTAACAAAATTTATCATTTTATTGACATCCTTGTGGTTGTCATTCTTTCCATACTAGCTTCAATTCATTATACTCTTTCATCCTTAACATTTTGGAAACGTTCAACATATAAACCTTTCGATCCATCCGTAATGGGTCAATACATACCATACATTTTTAACACACTTTCATCATTTTGACCTGTTTATAACAAGTCTTTACTTGAACCATTTCGACATCATACTTTCCAAACATTCCGACCCACTATAAGCGGGTCATTACGCATTCATTACTATTTCATTTCCTATCCATCTCTCAGAACTCAACATATCACAGATCCACCATGAACAACAATACAACTTAACACTAGGTTTTAAATACCAAAGTCAACATTCATAAATCTACATGAAGGGTAAATAAAGTTCATATGAACTTACCGTGATCTTGCGTTCCTAACGCCTTGGATTGACTTGTTCCTTCTTCCTTCATTGCCCCTACACGTCACAACTTCATACACTTAGCTTTCATACAAACTTCATTACTTACGTATTCTTTGATGTACATTGTGATGTTAATTACTCGCATACATTTTCGCCATCATCATATTACATCAAGTTAGCAAGTATTCATGTAAAATCACAATGGAATTCAATTAAGCATTTCATCAAACATGTGGTGTGCGTACTATCTACAAAGCATAATGTACATGTATCTTAAGCACAATTTCCATATTTCATCCATTGATTAGCATAATAATCCCCAACTTCATAATTTGCCATCCTAACTATGTTCATTTAGTCCTACATCAAATACCCATCAAAATACCATCAACACATTTCTTCAAACATCAACATTATATTAATTTTCACACAAAACTTCACTAATCTTGATCATTCTATAACACAAAAGTGGGTTTTACCTCAAATCATCAATATAGACAAAATTAAACATATTACAACATCTACACATTCATATCAACTAACATTCATGTTAAATTTTACACTACATTCACGGATTACACATAACCCGCTTAATCAAACATCGCTAAAACATAAAATTTGACTTACTTGATGTTAGAAATACTTAAGTGATCATAATTCTTGGTTCATGCATTCATTTAGCCCTCAAATCCCCTTTCAATTTGACTGATTTGTGTTGTTAAGGGTTTTGTTCTTCCCCTGCTTTCTTCTAGTCGCACAAACAGACACGTAAGTCTGATGTGTGTGTTTTGTGTTGTAAGTTTTTAATTAAATTATCTTTCTAATTGCCCAAGTTTGGTCCCTCAAATATTGAGCATTTTACTTTATGGTTAATTTTTGTTATCATGCATTCTTAACTTAACATTTTCATATTTATACATTTATTTACATTTTTGGGGTGTTACAAAGTGAGTCAAAATTGTAGTTGAATATTGCTAGACCAATAACGTCAAGAGTTAATTGAGAAAAGTGTTGCTCCATGTTACATACTGTCACTGCGCGCGTAGGATCAAGATCGAATTTCTAACAAATTTCTGGATTTTTGAGGTTTTCTAACAATAACAACTTCATTAGCTCAAATCCTTTCCAAATTATGTACAAATAATCAGAAAATCATAATCAGTTACCAAACAAGTCAAAGTTGATTGTTAGTGATTAGTAAAGTTAGCATCTTTATAATAAAATCAAAACATAACAAACATCAAAGCAGTGTACAACCATCAAATGCACAACTTCCGCCTCAAATTAAAACGAATTTACCATCCAAATTTCAATATTCTTTTGAATTTTCTAACAATAACAATTTCCTTAACTCAATTTTTTTTCTAAATTATCTACAAAAAAATCAAAAAACCATAGCCAGTTTACCAAAAAATTCAAAACTGGTTGCTAGTTATTCAACATATGAATGCAAAGTAAAATACTTTCAAATAAAATCACCATCTTTATAAGAAAATCCAAACAAAAACAATAACAGACCAGTGTACAAATATAAAAAGCACAACTTCCACATTAAAAAAAAACATAAATATACCAACGATATCAACTTCTTAAACTCAAATTCTTTCCAATAAAAGTGGAATATGAGGATTATAGACTTATGGTCATCTTGGCTGAACTGGGTAATGGTCGGACCAGGAATTGTGTCGGTGGATCTCAACACCGGTGATACTAGTGTTATTAGTACGTGGCGGTGGTTGAACGACAACACTGGATCCGGAAAACGGCCACAACTGGTGTAGCTCGTGATGGATCTGAACAGGAAGTGAAGTAGGTGAGAAGGATCTGGACAGGAAGTGAAGAAGATGATAAGAAGGGTTGAAATTTATATTAGAAAGTGAGGAAGAATTGAAAATCACAAATTGAAATGGATGATGATTGATGATACAAAAGACTTTGTTTGTTTTTTCTGCGGGAAAAGGTCTGCAGTCTGCGGACCACATCTGCAGGCATCTGCAAGAGAAGAGGTAGACCAAAAGTCTGCAGTCTGCAAGGAGAAGAGGGTTTGTTTTTTTACTTCTACAAAAACACCTTCTACACACACAACACATACCACAGAACTTCTCTCTCTCTGCCTTCATCTCCCCACCACCACCACCACCACAACCATCCACTGTCCACCGTCGCACCCACCATCACCCCTGTCGCAACCACCACCACCACCACCTAACACTCAGCACCACCATCTCACTTCCACCTCCTCCATCATCTACCACCGTCGCAACCAGCACCACCCCCGTCGTAACCACCACCACCACCAAACACTCACCACCACCATCTCACTTCCATCTCCTCCACCGAACACCCACTGGAACTAAGCTCAGGTATGCGATGAAGATGATGGTGATGATGATGATGATAACAGATGATGGTTTCGATTTGGGGGTCGATTTGGGGGTTTTGTTAGCGATCGATGATGATGATGATGATAACAGATGATGACGATTTGATTTGGGGATTTTGTTAGCGATCGATTTGGGTTTCGATTTGGGGGTTTTGGGAGCCGCACCGGCGGTGGTGGCAGGGAAGAAGGTGGAGGTGGTGGCGGAGACGTGGTGGCGGAGATGGTGGAGGTGGTGGCGGAGACGTGGTGGTTTCGATTTGGGGGTTTTGGGTGGTGTTTGTTTTGTGGGGGTGCATGTGGTGGCGGTGGAGGTGGTGGCGGAGACGTGGTGGTGGAGGTGGTGGCGGAGATGGTGGCGGAGATGTGGTGGTGGAGGTGATGCAGGTTTGTGGGCAGGAGAAGAGGTGAGAAGAGGTCCGCAGACTTAAGGCCATGTCTGCGTGGGGAAGAGGTGAGGCAGACGTTTTTGGTCTGCAGATCTTCCGGAAAACAAACAAGCTGCAGACTTCAAACATCTGCGCGCGTCTGCACGACGCAGACATAAGTGGCCAGAAGTGCTTCCGGACAAAAAACAAACACCACCTTATAGTCACAGAATAGAGAAGAAGATGAAGTGGGATGAGGCAGAGATTTTGTTTATAAAGAAACTTTAGTGAGGTATGTATATGACATAATTGCCCATCATCTAAGCTGCATGTGACCTATTTTTAACTAGAGTTATGTATGGTGTTAGTTTAAGTGATCAAAATAGTTAGATAAATTAAGGTTGGGTGCACATATGTTAAAAGATTTATTTTTAGACGAATAGAGTAAAAGTGATATAACCATGAGTCAAAATCATAAGAGTGAATTGCAAGAATTGTCATTTATCTTTATACCCATTTGCAGGCGATGTCCTTTATGTTTAAAATTGACGAATTTTGTACTTTATGTTTTCAAATCATACACGTTTTGTCCTTTAGCCCTAACCCAGTTAGATTTTTCTGTCAAATCTGGTCATATGCAATGCACATGAGGGTAAAATTGTCTTTTCACCATATTCTTTAAAAATACATGTAAAAGAAAAAAAAATCATATATCATAATAAAACCCTATTCTTCCCCAATTCTCCCTCTCCCCCACTTACCACCACCACTATCACCACCATGTTCGTCACTATTGCCATTTTCCTCTTTGTTAGAAACTAGAAATATTGATGGATTTTTATAGTTTTGACTTTTACTCTAGTTTCAACTTATCAGATTGGCTTGATTAATGGGGTTAGGTTTACGGAAGAAGTCATGGAGTGGGTTGGGTATACTTCTGTCTTTTTAATACTAAAAGCTTTAAGTCATGGAGCGCACTCCAACCATCCATATGTCTGTAACTTAAAAAGTGCAACTTATTTTAAAATTTTTAGCATCCACGATTCTGTTTTAGTGGCATCAATCTGTGTCCAGGGCATTCACTGTGGTGTTTGTGATGATGATGAGGATGATTAGGTTTATATTTTTGAATTAGAGGTTGAAAAAATGATGGGTCGAATGGAAATGAAGGTAATTTTAGAGCCTACAGTGCATCCGTTAAGTGCCTCTTATCTCTCAAAAACTGTCAATTCTTCAGATCCGATGATGGGTTTCTTCATATCCAGCACCAATTCCTCAGATCCGATGAGGACTGTTCTTCATATCCAATCTTCGTCGACTGTACAGACTGACATCAGTCACCATTGATGGAGACTATTCAGATCTGACGTGTGGGTTGGTTGATGGTGGTAGGTGGAAGGTTGTGATGGGGGTTAGCAGATGGCGGTGGTGATGATTGTTGAAGGAGGGCTGGTAGTGGTGTTGTTGCCTTGTTGGCAATGGTGGTGGTGGTAAGGATGGTAGTTGGTGGTGGTAAATTAGAGAGAGACTGAGAGGGAGAAGTGAGAATGAGAGAAAGCTCATGGTTTTTTTATTTATCTAAATATTTTATTCTTTTTCTTTTACATGTATTTTTAAAGAATATGGTGAAAAGACAATTTTACCCTCATGTGCATTACACATGACCAGATTTGACAGAAAAATCTAACTGGGTTAGAGCTAAAGGACAAAACGTGTATGATTTGAAAACATAAAGTAAAAAATTCGTCAATTTTAAACATAAAGTACAGCGCCTGCAAATGAGTATAAAAATAAAGGACAATCCTTGCAATTCACTCAAATCATAATTCACTCTAAAAAATATAATAATAATTTATGTGGGGTGAAGAAGTTAAGGGGTGCTACTATACGCACCCCCCCTATTTACTTTTTTCACCCTCTCTCCTCTCACATACTTACAGGTGGGGCCTGCGTGGGACCGACAGTTTTCCTCTCACAAGGGGGTGTAATCAGAAAATAGGGGATGCGTATAGAATGAGCCTTATGATAATATCTAAATCAACATATGTTGGCCTCAATTCTATGAAGGTGGATCACACTTCAGGATGTGGGACCCATGTTTTGTTTATCCAGATTTGATATCACATGGTAGCATCAAAGTTAGGGACATTTAGTGGGACTTATGATTTGAGAGAGAGAGAGAGAGAGAGGGGGAGAGAGAGAGGAGCTGGGCAGCTTCATGCAGATTGGGATGCGCTCAGAAGGATAGCCACTACGTTCTACATCACCTACTTCCCGGAAACCTGGACCAGCAAGAATCTATGGATGGTAATGAAAGAACATGGCAACATAGCTGATGTGGTTATTCCGAACAAGAAAAACTGGAGGGGTGAAAGATTTGCGTTTGCTAGATTCTGGAATGTTAAGGATCAGAACGAGCTTGTAAGAAAGCTGAATAGCGTAATGCTTTTAGGAAGGTGTTTGTCTGCAAATGTGTCAAAATACAAGTTGAAACAGGCCAGAGGTAAGCCTTCCACATCACGGAATGGTCAATCGCAGGGCCCCGCTGGGCTCAATGGAAGCTTTATTAACAAAGGATGTGACTCAAGATCTTTTGCGGAGGTAACGAGGGGTAATAAGAAAGAGCTGGAAGTGCAGATGGTCGTGCATAATGCCAACTCTAATGGGACCATCAAAATCCCGGAGGCAGTTACACCTAAACCTCCAGACTGGCTACATCTCTGCATGGTGGCGGAGGTCAAGGATGTTGATATCCTCTCAGATTTGCTTTCACTCATGAAGCTTGAAGGCATTTTTGACTGCAAAACCAGATACATCGGTGGATTAAATGTTCTTATTCAGTTCCGGAGCATGGTTGAAGGCGAGAACTTCTTGATGGGTTATGCGGATTGTTGGACTAAGTGGTTTGCTTGGATTCGATGGTGGGATGAATCCTTCGTTCAATCACACAGGATTGCTTGGATCAAAATTTTCGGAGTCCCACCACAATGCAGAGATACCATTGTGTTCACGAACATATGTGAGCACTTTGGTAGAACACTTTGGCCGTACGACTGCTCGGATGACGACAAGAACATAGCGTATGGAAGAGCTTGTGTTTTAGTGAATCACATGAACACAATTGACACAAAATTGGTTATTGTCTCGGGCAATCAGACCTTCACTACGTGGGTGGTCGAAGAACAAGCAGAATGGGCGCCCATATTCAAAGAAACTGATTCGACATCTGATGAGGAAGATGACATTGGAGGTATGGAGGACCTGATTGACTCGGAAGATGAGGGTTCCCTGTTGGTGGAAGACACAGCGAGGATCAAGGAAGAAGGAGACTCAATAGTGTCGGAAACGGTTATGGAGGAGGAGTTATCTGGAGAAGAAGGCGGTTCAGACATCGGAATCAATTCCGGTAGGTTAGAGTATCGAGGTGGCGAAGACAATGGGGCGGGCAATGGTGGAGACAGAATATTAGGTACGTCGTACGAAGATGGTAACAACGAGAATAATGAGGTGCACATTCAGCATGCGGAAAAAGTAACAGATGGCATAAGGTTGCACGTTCTTGGGGGGCAGAAAGTTGGACAGGACCTAAACTTTGGGCTCCAAAGCAAAGTGGGACTGGGCCAGTTAAAAGATCTTGGGCCCTCCAAGGATTCTAACAATTTGGATGATGGTTCCTCCAGCAGTACACCTGGGCCGGAAATGGATAGATTCATGAATAATTATCAGGGCCCAACTTTAGACCTGAACAACACTCCAGAAGTTTCTTTCGATTTATCAGCTAGGCCACATCTCTACAAGAATTCAAAAGCAGTAAGTGATGGTGCTATTAGGCCTAACTCGATGAGAGGAAGAGACGTCATCCGGTGCTCGATGCTGCGAAGAGCGAGGTCTCTCTCTAGTTACTGCCGTAAAAAGGAGTCTATGACCCAGTCGACAGAGGTGAGTTCTGCGTCTGCCTCTGATTCGATTGGTAAGGAAGTTGCTAAAACGTGTGAGGTTGGGGTAAATATTGGCTTGTGTATGAATGGGACTGAAGATGAACTTGCTTCCTTGTTAAAATGAGAAGGGGTCAAGAAAGTTTATAGATGAATATCATGTCCCTAAATTGCAGAGGGGTGGGTGCGAGAGGGGTTGATAAAGTCAATTGGATTCAAAATATGAGGAAAAGAAATAACATTCACTTTTTTGGAGGTCAGGAATCTCAGTTAGTTGACGTTTCTCAAATCCCCTTCGGTCGTATGTGGGGGTCAAATAACTTTAGATATGAGGCGGTGGAATCGCAAGGCAGATCTGGTGGAGTCTTCTGTATATGGGATCCTTCCATATTTTCTTGTCTCCAGGTGATTAAACATAGTAACTTTATCATGCTTTCCGGGTCTTGGGGGGGTATGGAGGAGAAGGTTAATCTGGTGAATGTTTACGCTAATTGTGATGTGGGTGAAAGAAAGGCTCTATGGTGTGAGATTTTAGAGTTGATGTCAAAACATGATGGTTGCTGGATGTGCTTTGGTGACTTCAACGAGGTGAGAAACAGATCTGAGCGTTTCTCTGGTTTGGGTAACGATGTGAGTATGGCGGATTTTAATGACTTCATCGACAAGGCGGATCTTATTGAGTATAAAATGGGGGGAAGAAGGTTCACGTGGATGAGCGACGATGGCAAAAGACTGAGCAAGCTTGATAGGTTTCTGGTGTGCAAGAGTTTTTTAAGCCAGTGGCCTTGTGGCTCGGTTTTGGCGCTTCCAAGACATCTTTCAGATCACTCTCCCATCATTTTCGCTGGTAAAGACATCAGGTTCGGCCCGATTCCATTCAAATTTTTTAACTCGTGGTTAAGTTCTGAGGATCTTAAGCACGTGGTGGAATCACACTGGCACTCATTGCCTATGCTTGAATCAAAAGAGTTGTCTCTAATGAAAAAACTCAAATCCCTCAAAGTTCAGATTAAAAATTGGAGACGTGTGTGTGACTCAATTAAGAAACAGGACCAAGATATGTTGGCAGGAATGATTGAAGACATTGAAATCAGAGCTGAATCGGGGAGAGCCTCTGATTGGGATCTGTTAAACAGAACTGAAGCCAAAAATAAGCTATCTGAGCTTGAATTCCTCAAAAGGATGGATCTGAAACAGAAGGCTAAGGCGAAATGGAATGTTGAGGGGGATGAAAATAGTAAATTCTTTCATGGTTTAGTTAATGGAAACATCGCTCGTTCTAGGATAAATGGTTTATTGATTAATGGGAAATGGGAGATGGAGCCGGAGCACATCAAAAATGAAATTTTTGGCTTCTTTAAAAATAAATTCTCGGAGTCGAACATTGGGAGGCCTACTATCAACAATATTAATTTTTCCACCCTTTCAGTTGAAGAAAAACAATGGATGGAGAGTCCTTTTAGCAGCGACGAAATAAAAAGTGCGGTGTGGAACTGTGGCAATGACAAATCGCCCGGGCCTGATGGCTTTACTTTCAAATTTTTGAAGTTTTTTTGGGATACTATAAAAAATGACTTCATTGCCTTCGTTAAAGACTTTGAAGAAAAAGGTCTTCTTAGGCATGGGTGCAATTCCTCCTTTATTTCCTTGATTCCAAAAGTGATAGATCCTTTATCGCTTAAGGAATATAGGCCAATCAACCTCATCGGGTGCATGTCAAAGCTGGTTTCCAAACTTCTTGCGACTAGACTAAAAAAAGTGATTAGCAAGTTGATTGGAGTCGAGCAATCGGCATACATTGAAGGTAGGAACATTATGGATGGGCACCTCATCATGAATGAGTTAATTGCTTGGGCGAAAAAGCGTAAAAAAAAATGCATGCTTTTCAAAGTTGACTTTAATAAAGCCTTTGACTCGGTCAATTGGGCTTATCTTGACTCGGTTTTGGAGAACATGGGTTTTGGGGAGAAGTGGAGAATGTGGGTGTCGAGCTGTCTTAGATCGGGTAGAGCTTCGGTTCTTGTCAACGGGTCGCCAACTCAAGAATTTAAGTTTATGCGCGGCGTCAAACAAGGAGATCCTCTTGCTCCTTATCTATTCATTATTGTCATGGAGAGCTTAAATCTGATGCTAAAAAGGGCAGCTTCTGAAGACATTTTTAAAGGAGCTCAACTTCCGAACCATGGTCCTTCTTTAACTCATGTCCTGTACGCAGACGACGCCATGTTTGTAGGTGAATGGAGCGTGCATAATTTGCGGAATCTTGGCCGCATTCTTAGATGTTTTCATCTTGCCTCGGGCCTAGAGGTCAACTTTGGCAAAAGTAAAGTTTTTGGAATCGGTGTTGAAGATGCTGAAGTGAAAAGGTTGGCTTCTATTCTAAAATGTGAGAAGGCGGACCTTCCGTTTTCCTTCCTCGGTATGCCTATGGGTGCCAACATGTCCTTATCAAAAAGCTGGGTTCCGGTCATTGATAGGCTGAATTCTAGGTTGAGTTCGTGGAAAGCTTCTAATCTCTCGTTTGGGGGGAGGCTCACATTGGTCAAAGCTGTGCTTGGAGCCTTACCCGTGTTCTTCTTATCCATGTTCAAAGCGCCCCTAAAAACCATTGTGGCTTTGGAAAGGATCAGGAGAAAATTCTTATGGGGTAACATCAATGAAAAAAATAAGATCAGTTGGGTGGCGTGGAGCAAGGTGACTATGCCGAAGAAATATGGCGGTCTCGGGGTTGGTAGTCTTCGTATCATGAATTTGGCTCTTCTTTGGAAGTGGTGGTGGAGGTGGAAATCTGAAACTGATGCACTGTGGCACAGATGCATCTCCGCTATTCATAACGTAAAGTCCCAGGAGGATGGCAAAATGGCTATGAAGACATTACCGGGCACTTGGTCAAACATATCAAAGATTGATTCTGATTTGCTGGATATGGGCGTAGACACGAAAGTGCTGATTGTCCGCTCGGTTAAAAATGGGTATTTAACCAGATTCTGGAGAGACGCTTGGTTATGTAGGCACCCGTTAAAAAACATCTTCCCCAGACTATATGAATTAGAACTGGACAAAGCATGTCTTGTTGCGGATAGAACAGAGTGCATCAATGGCAGGTTGGTGGAAACCAAGTGGAAATGGAAGCGGAAAAAAATCAAGGATGAGGAAAAGGACGAGATTCTTGAGCTACAAGACTTGCTCAGCTTGTTCAAGTATGGTGAGGAGAATGATAATTGGCGCTGGATATGTGATTTTCTCAAAGGTTTCTCGGTCAAGTCCGCTCGGATCCACATTGAGCAAACTATGTTTGGGCATCAGGTAGAGATTTGTGAATGGCTCAAATGGATTCCCATCAAAATCAACTGCTTCGTATGGAGGCTTCTTCAGAATAGAATTCCGGTAGCCGAGAACTTGCGTGCAAGGGGAATCACTTCCATATCAGGTAACTGCGCTGAATGTCATGACATAGGCGAGTCTGTGGCTCACGCGTTTATGGAATGCCCTTTTGCGATGGAGGTGTGGAGGAAAATTTCTATTTGGTCGAGTTGGGACTTCACGGGTTACGCATGCATAGAAGAGATGTATTATCAGATTATAGAGAAAGATGATGGGAAGTCAAAAAACATGTTGTTGTGTATCATGTACTCGACTCTATGGACGATCTGGAAGGAGCGGAATGGTTCGATTTTTAGAGGTGCGAAAAAATCTGCTAACAGAGCCAGAGAAGAAATTACATCTTCCCTCTTTAACTGGATCAACCACAGGTCTAAGATTGGAAATATGGGTTGGAATGCTTGGCTCTCAAATCCTTTAGGTAGCATGTAGTCTGTTGTTTGTTTTCTCTCTTGCTTTGTATCCAGCTTTTCGCTGGAAGCCTTCTGGGATTTTTTCTATAATACTTGCTGTTCAAAAAAAAAAATTTAGTGGGACTTTTCCTTTTCTTTTAAAAAGTTTTTGGTCGTATTTCAACGCTACGTCATCATTTCGGATAATATATTTTGATTAAATGATGTTAGCATTATATTATATTATAAATAAAAATCAACAACTTAATGTTTGGTTATGATGGTGACACTTTCTACTATGTTTTCAAACCTAATTTATTTGTACTTTTTGTTATTTAATGTTACTTGAAATTAGTAGTTTTTGTAATGATTAACATTATATTATATTATATTATATTATATTATATTATATTATATTATATATTATATAATATAACAATTGTAACTTGTGTTTTTTACGGCTAGATCACCCGGTTAGGCATTTGGCCTTTGATCATTCAGGTCACGAGTAGAAATCTTGCGGTTGGCATATTACTGGCAGTTTGAACCGGTGCCACAGTTCGTCCCCCGCAAGATTCGACCAAAAGACCTTCCGGGCAGAAATCCCAAATAAGTGGGTAAACCTTCCCACCTCCCCCAAACCAATTGGTCTGCGGATCATTGGCGGCACTTGTTTTTTTTTTTTGTCTTTCTTTTTTCACTTTTGATTTTTGACTTTTTTTTTATTATTTTTCTTTATACTTTTACCATTTTAATTTTCAGTGTTAACAATTAAAACCTCTTAACTTTTTAAAAATGTGTAATCAAGTTTTACGTGCTTATTTTATATACATGATTCGAACTGATTTACATTTATTCGTAAATTTTTTCCGGTAATAAGTTGGGTCAAATATAATATATATTCCTTATTCTTATTATTATGTAGATGTTTAGTTGGTCTTTGTTTTGATGTAAAAAAAATTTCTATAAATAAGTCGGGTAAAATATAATACGTTTTCGTGCTTATTTTTATGTATGTGTTCAAATTGTCTATGTTTTGATGTAATTTTGTTCGGAAACACGTCGAGTCAAATACAATACGCTTTCATTAAACACTATTTTCTTACGTGCTTATTTTTATGCATGCGTCGGTATAAATTTAACTAGATTTACGATTCGACGTAAATTTTCTTCGGAAATATGTGTCAAATATAATTTGGAGTAAATTACAAAAATCGTCATTTATATTGACACTAGGGGGCTGTTTGGCTAAGCTTTTCAAAATGACTTATTTGCTTATTTGCCTTCTGAAAAGCAAATAAGCAAATAAGTAATTTTGAAAAGCTCAATTTTAAAGCTTTTCAAAACAGCTTATTGACTTATTTGCTTTTCAGAAAAGCAAATAAGCAAATAAGTTATTTTGAAAAGCTTAGCCAAACAGCCTCTAGATTGCAAACTATGTCATTTGTCTTTAAAAGGTACAATAAACGCACTCGATGTTTACAGACTCTTACACATTATGTCATTTAGCACGAACTCAATTAATTTTCATAATTAAATTTGACCAAGTAGACCCCACTTGAGGGTATTTTATTCAATTTATAACACCCCCTCCTCCTCTCTCTCTCTCTCTCTCTCTCTCTCTCTCTCTCTCTTTCTCTCTCTCTCTCTCAACTCACCACCACCACCTAACACCCTCCTACCATCTAGTTTTCTGCTCCGGTGAATATCTCCCCAGTTCTCATTAAAGTCTGCAAAAGTTTTCGTTAGTTTTATACATCAGATTCACTTACTATTTCAAAACATCTAGATATGCAAACTACATCACCCGCCTTTAAAACCAATGTTTTGAAAACCGGACCGGGCCGGCCGGTCGGACCGGTCCGGCCGGGAACCGGGACTTCATCCGGGCCGGTTCATGCCATCAAACCGGACCAACATCAGGCCGGAGGTCGGGCCGGCGGGCAGCATAGGGTCGGGCCGGTCATGTTTTTTTTTTCTTTTTTTTTAATTAAATATGGAATAAATCACTTCAAAACCTAATCTAAAAAACTCAAAACAAGATTTGACACTATGTTTGATAGTTAGTTGCAAGATTTGGTACTTTTGAATATTTTTGGATGACTAATGGTTGTGTTTTTAGTTCCTTAACTATTTGGAATTTATCTATTTTCTCTATGTTTTATATATATTTTTATATAATTTATGACGTAATCCGGTTCTTAAATCCGGTCGAACCGGTCGGACCGGTCCGACCTTTGACCCCGTAAGGTGACCGGGTCGACCTCCGGTCCGGTTCTGAAAACATTGTTTAAACCCAATAAACCATTTAACTGTATCACAACAAATCAATCGACAATGACTACAATAGGCATCTCAACAACATTTCTCCACAAATCAAAAATTATTTATACTCAATACTAGCTACGAATTTGACCATAGCGAAAATAGTACCATCGAACTGTATCACAAACAATTTCAAAATCAAATATCACATATCATGAATTCGTAAACAACGAACCATAACAAACTGCAACAAACTTCCACCAAGCTTGAAATTAGTATCGCCGCTGCTTAGATTCTTAAGCACCTCAATCTCTACCTCTGTTTCAGATCTCAAAGGCTCGATCTAGAAACCCTGCTCAGAGAAAACCCCTCCCGTTTAGATCTCAAAGGCTTGACCTTTTTTGTTGTCACTTAGGATGTAGGAACAATCGATTTGGTTAGGAATTGAGAAAACGCTTGTTTATTCAAACTGAAGTAGGTGATTTTGGGGTTTGATAATTGTTGCAGGTCTTGAGATGGGTGGTGGTGGTTGTAGGATATGGGTGCGTCGCGGGACAGAAAAGAGAAGGGATTCTTGGTCGTCGGTGATAGGTGGTAATGGTGACCGGAGAGAGGATAGAGAAAGTGTATCTGGTGGTGTTTGTTTTTTGGCCAGAAGTACTTCTGGCCACTTATGTCTGCGCCGCGC
Source organism: Helianthus tuberosus (assembly GCA_030545235.1). Lineage (NCBI taxonomy): Eukaryota > Viridiplantae > Streptophyta > Magnoliopsida > Asterales > Asteraceae > Helianthus > Helianthus tuberosus. The sequence continues at coordinate 93,237 of JARYGA010036429.1, read as the reverse complement.
AGACGCGCGCAGATGTTTGAACTCTGCAGCTTGTTTGTTTTCCGGAAGATCTGCAGACCAAAAACGTCTGCCTCACCTCTTCCCCACGCAGACATGGCCTTAAGTCTGCGGACCTCTTCTCACCTCTTCTCCTGCCCACAGACCTGCATCACCTCCACCACCACACATCTCCGCCACCACCTCCACCACCACGTCTCCGCCACCCCCAAATCGAAACCACCTTCTTCCCTGCCACCAAATCGAAACCCAAATCGAACCCAGAGAGAGAGAGAGTGAGAGATACCGTAGAGAGAGAGAGATTGGAGATGAACAGATCGGAACTGATGGCGGAGATCGGAGATGAACAGACCGGAACCCAAATCTTCTCTGCCTCAACTCTTCCCTGCTTCCAAATCGAAACCCAAATCGATGGAGGTTGAACAGATCGGAGATGATGGCGGAGATCGGAGATGAACAGATCGGAGATGATTGCGGAGATCGGAGAGGTATTTTAAGCTTTTTTACAAAATTGTTTCATATAAATAAATGAAAAAATAACAAAAATCTGTTTGTAATTTGGAAAAAAAGCTTAACTCCGTTAAGCTTTTTTAACGGGGAACCATTGTAGGAAAAATAGGTGAAAGGTGAGACTGGTGGGGGGAATATTCTGAGGTGGGATTATTAATGGCCAATAAGGTCTAGGTGAGATTATTACATGCCAATTCCCCCTATAATAAATATGTATCTTGAAATGGAGGGAACATTATAAATATTTACTAATCATAGTTGGATCTTATGGACTGTTTCAAGTCAAACTTTTCAATTAATATACACACGACACAAATACGAAACCTATATGACTTCATAAAAATAATTCCATTTATTTTTCATTTTAATTTACTTTAATTATAAAATAAGGATGTTACCTCACATCCACACAGGGGTGGATTTAGGCTACAACACCGGGTTTCTAGAACCCATTAGGTTTGTAATGTTTAGTGAAAATCTATACAAAAAATAACGTAGGAACCCATAAATAAAGTTTGTGTGAACCCACAAGAAAAAAATCTCTAGCGTTCTACTGGGAAGGTGCGTTTTTTCTATCTTTAACATCCCGGGTTCAATTCCCGCACTAGTACATTTTTCGGGTTTCTTTGCTCTTCTTTATTATTATACATTTTTTTAAAATTGCAAAACCCATATTAGGGTAAAACTAAAAGACGTGTGAAACATTATTAGCGAACAACCTCACCCTTCACCCTCTCCAGTCCCCTGCCCCCTTCACCTCCAACGAACAATCGCCCCCAACCACCCGACAACCGTCTCCACCTCCACCTCCACCTCCAGCCTTCCACGCTCCACCTTCCCAATTCCAGCCGTTGGTTTCCACCAAACTCTTTCAATCTCTAAGGTTTTTTTTATCAATTGTTGATAGTTTGTTGTCTTTTAATATGCTTTAGCCATTGTGCTCAATGTTACTTCTTAAAATATTTTAAACGAAATCGTATGCCACTTGTGTATACATTATTTCCGATCTTAGCAAATAGTCCGGTTTTCAGTTATTCTTTAGTTGTGTTCAGAAATTATATGAAGTGAACACATCAGTTAGATTCTTCAGCATTTGGGTATGATAATATAGGTTCTGGAGTTATTGAAAAGTAGGGGTCAACACAACAATTACTCCATCTTGTCATGCTTAAACTATTGGATAAGATTTAGTTGAGCCAGTTGGTTCATCAATTTCCAAAGATAATACGGGAAAAAGTGACTTTAGTGAAAAAGCCCAACCCGTCTTGACTCAAATTTCTTTTGTAAAAATTTATTACAAATCACTTTAGAGAATTGTGTTTCCTTAGAGACGAAGATAGATGATAGATAGAAATCTTTAGTGATAAATCCCGACCTGACCCCAAAAATTCTAACGTCGAGTTGAACAAAATTTGAGCACCTAAAAAGTGAACCCAGTAAGAAAAATTTATGGATCCACCACTACATCCACATGATTGGATGTGATTCTATTTGTGAGTCACCTACATATAAATTTAGTTTTCTCTGTAGCTAACAACCTCTATTATATATATAATAATTCAGATCCAAAAAGGGCTTCCAAAAGGAGACTGACTTTTTGTTATGAGACACCAAAACTACTTTTTAAAACATAACACGGTCCTCCTAAGTCCTAATTTCTTTAGGGCCATCGCCTGCCATGGCTTTTTGGACCACCAAACCGAAGCCCATATTCTTGAACCCAAAGTAAAAAAGGCTTTAGACCTTTTCTATCCAAGGCCCACTTCCACAGTCAGTTAAATCAAAATGCAAAAGCCCATCATGTTCGGTATGGGCTCGTGTTGCCCAACAACTAACCCAATGGCCATTCACCAATTCCTTGCCTCCAATTCCATTATCCTAGATTTTGTTTGCTCTATACCTAAAGAGTAAGGGGCTGTTTGGTAGCCTCTAAATGGTCATTAAGAGGCTATCTCTTAATGGAACCATTAAGAATTTTACCAATGAGAAGGTAGAAAAATGTGACATGTGATGATTTAACATTCAGATGTTACCTCTTAACCATTCAGACTTGAGCTTACCTCTTATTCATTCAGAGGTTTTAAACCATTAAGAGGTAGCATCTGAATGGTCATTAAGAGGCTACCAGAGGGGGTCGGCGCCGGTGGGGGACGGTCCAAGGCCGAAGCCCACACCTAAACTATTATTAGAGAATATATTGTAATCTAAAAACTAATGATTTCAATCACATAATAACTAGAGCTATTACATATGAAACGACGGATTAATTTTCTAATAAAATTAATAATATATACATTCAAGTAAACTAACTCTTGTCTCAATAATGTATTATCAAGCTTCAATAAGCATGAACACAAATATGCCTTTTGAGGGAAGCGAACATGTGTTAATAAAGCATGAACGCATGAAGTATCTTGCGAGAGAGTATGCGCATTTTATTTAGCAACTGAAATAGGAAACATACAACGATTTTACAATTTTTTAATCCCCACATATGTTGTATAGAAACACAACATTTGAAGCGTGTTTTCAACAAGTGAATGAGAGATGAGGTAGACGAAATCAGTATCCACTAGAAACAAGCTTCAAGATCCAATTAGTGTTAGCCAAACAACCTTAAATATTAGTGTGTACTAGTATAAACACTCAAAAACCAAGAACCCTTTCTTGGTCTCATTACTCACAGATTTTGTGAGTGTAACAGTAATAAACTTTTTTTTTGTATATTCCATCTTGGTACATTCACAAATATTAAGTAGACAAACCAATTTGCACTTCTCTTAAATTTTGAAGCCAAACAAAAACAACATCCACTAATTAATGGGATTTTCCTTTTGAACTTGGCTCACGATAGTTGGTCAATTTTGAATGATTATTCTCCACTCACTAAATGAGAACTAAAAACCATTTTTTTAAGAAAAAGGTTTTTTTAACTGTCAACGAAATTTATTAAAAATTAACCAGTCAATCTAACCGATTAACCGGCATTAATACAAGGTCCACCGAAAAACAGAACATTAAGCTCTCATACAATGTAAATTAAAACTACACCAATCTTCCCACGTCAAGCCACGGCAATTTGCTCTATTTTTTACTCAAAGAAAGCTATAAGTTTTGATCTCCTCCTTCATGCTCGGCAAAGTTATTCGCTTGTCGTTAAAATGGCGTCATTGCAATTCTTCCAAGTTATCCATAGACTAATCTGAAGAATAGAAAGAATAACCATGTGTCATACTCCGGAACCGCGGTACCTATCTTACACCTTCAGGACATCCTTTAGATCTAGAAAAAACACTTCCAAGTCTGCACCATATGGCAACGAAGTCCCAAACCTGTTGGGTCAGCCCACATGCGATAAATAAGTGACTAGCGTCTTCATCTTGGTCCCCACAGAAATTACACACGACTGAAGGAATGTGCAAATTTCGTTTTCTTAAGTCCACCTTTGTAGGCAGCCTGTTTAAAACGACCCACCAAGATAGAAAGTTTACTTTTAGAGGAACCCACCTATTCCAAATAAAATTTAAACCAAGATCAGAGAATATCTTTCTTTCAATAATGTGCTGAATGCTTTTTACGGAAAAACAACCCAAGGTTTCGGGTTCCAGAACCATTTATCCCCACCCGTCTCGAAAGAATAAGAAGAAAAGGCTACATAAAGGGGACCCAACTCAGTCGTTTCCTCCTGTGACGCAGGTTGTCTCGTCTAGTTAAAAAGGAGATGTGTTTTCCCATTTTCCACCAAAACTCGGTCCGCGACAAAAGTCAACTTTTGTCTTTCCAACATAAATAAATTAGACAGTTTTTTACACATTGGCTCATCAAATAGCCAGCCCTCCCTCCAAACGTAACTTGTTTTTCGCGACCCGGCTTAGCTTGAAACAAACTCGCTAAATCGATTCCCAAAGCCTCCAAATCATTTGAAATTTTAACCACATGCTTCCAAGGGCACGGGGCGGAGAACTTAACCCGGATAAAGCTCCAGTTCCTTGAGTTGTAATGGAGACTCCAACTATCTTTCGCCAAAGACTATCTTGGTCCACCTTAAAACGCCACCACCACTTCACCAACATGGCATTATTAGCAACCTGAAGCGAGCCGAAACCCAAACCTCCAAGATCCTTCGGTGCCATAATATTCTTCCAAGCTACCCATTTTGTGAATGCATATGTCTGTAGCTTTCGTCACGTATTGAGTCTTATTTTGTTTAGTATTGTATTGTATAGTTTAGATTGTATTTCGTATGAAATGGTCGGGATTTCTATGTAAATGACCCACTCGTACCAAAGGCACCTTCGTACGAATGGGACATATAGCCATTTCGTACGAGTTGCCCTCTCGCCCCTACTAGTTTCGTACGAGAGTGTCTGTCTATAAATAGGGGTGTTGGGCTTGTCATTTGTAACTTTTAGATTTTGCAGCGAAGCTTTGCCAAAATCGTTTCACGACATTGTAATTGCTTATAATCAATAGAAACGATTGTTCAACGGTGTCTTGTGTGTTTGTTCACTTTATACTCGGATTCCGCACGAGATATGAAGCTGTATTAGCCGGTCGGAGCATTCGGATCACCGAAACGGTCCTCGCAAGTGGTATCAGAGCTTGGAGACCGGTTTCAAGGACTTAGAAAACAAGATACCAACAAAATCAAGCAGATTTCAAGCCGATTTGGATCTCATTACATCATCTTTCTACTCACATCTCTTCTACTCATCTTCTTTCTACTTAAAACGTAAAATTAACACTGAATTCACGGACAAAATTTTTTGATTTTTTAATATATTGTGCGAAAACATGATTAAGCAATCCTTGAAAAATCAGATCAAAATTCGAACTAATTCATAGAGAATTCTTGAAAAAACCATGAAAAACACAACTTGAAGTTCGCAGGTGTAACGTCATGCGTCCTTGAACTTTCATCTTTTGTAAATTCTAGTCCTTATACTATGTGAAACTTGACTCTTATTGTGACAACTCGAGTTTCCAAGGTTCTTCAACTACGCACCGCTTCTAATTATATCTCGTCGTACATTATAATTTTTGTGCTCGTTAGGTAAATTGATAAAGTTGAATTATGATTGTGGATGTTTAACTACACGAGTTCCGGGTCGCACACTTCTATCTCGACCGCACACTCCCTAACTTGTATATGTTGTGAATCTCGGCCCACACATTCACCACCAAGCCCAACCGGTCGAAGCCCAACCCATTCCTTGTAATCTCGATTACGCACTATCATATGGGGGAGTATACAACTCCTTTCACAACAGTTGCAAACCCTAGGCCTTTAGAGCAGGCGACGGCAGCTAGGCCACTCGAAGAATCACCCTCCACTCGCTCGCTCCCGTGCACTCTCTACAATCTCTCGGTTAGTATAATCATTCCGGTGTTGAATCTGATTGATTGTTTTGACTATGTGCGATTCTGTGTGATTTGTAATTATGAATCATGTGAGTTTTTATGATTTAAAGAAGATAGAAACCATAATCGGACGGTATGTATCTCGATTGATTATTCTTGTTTGTGTGTGAAGTGTTGTGATTGGTATAATATTCATGAAATTGTGTGATTAGGGTTATTAGAAATTCTACACGTAGGAGTGCATGTTAGTGGATGAATTTATTATAATAAAAACTAACTAGTTGTGGTTTGTGAATATTCATGACGTCACATGATTGTTAATCAATATATAATAATACATGACTGTTAAATCAATATATAAGAAGTTTGCACATATGGGTGTTCGGTGATAACTAGTGGGTTACGGATGCACGGGTTAGTGGGTATGATCGTAGCATGGACAACTTGCGAGTACGGAATAAATCTAGTGAACCTTGGTGGGTGTTAGCAATGGCTAGTTCATATCTTAGGAATTCCATGTTAATGAACTGTTGTTAAAGATGAACATGTCATTTTTAGTCAGGATATAAGTCTAGATGATAAGGGTCAAGGATGATGAATAACCTTTGCGATAATTATGTTGTTTGATCCGAATTGAACGTGAAACTGACGATGATTGTGTTTGCGAGAAATTAGGGAGTAAGTGATAACAACTTGTAACCGATTCACCCGTAATTTACGGCATTAACTAACACAACTCGCACACGCACCTAGCCGCATAGTTAGACCAATTGGTTTTAGGCTTGATGCTTCATAAATGGGCTGCTTGTATAAATGAATAAATTGTTGATTGGTTACCCATTTGTATGCTAAGATATGTTAACAGAATGATAATACTAATTGGTCAATCCTCACTGGTCACTAATGAGATGATATGTGTTGACATAGTGTTTGCAAATTGTATGTGGAAAGTATCAGATACTAAAACAACCATTTAATGAATCGGGTATAGGATTTGGACTAATAAAAAAATGTGAACAGTTGGGCCGCATAGTTTGGAAGTGTGGGCCGATGACTAAACAATTGTTATGGACTAATTAAAGGGGGTTGATAACTCATCCGGGCTGGGCTGCTAGATGAGTTGGGCCAGCCGCATGTTATGCGGGCTAGGTGTCTTGGGGGCACTTGTAATTGGGTCGGGAATTAACTGGGCCATAGCTGGGCCAATGGGTGGCATTGGGTCACACAAAACTTAAGAGATTTGCAAACTTGAGTTACTTACTATTGTGATGATAGATTGTTTGTATGACTCGAATTACATGCTACAAGTACTATAAATGTGTGATGTACAAACAATGTGAACGTGAATTAATTGTACATGGGATGAGTGATTTACGAGCTTGTGAAACTGATTGTTATTTGTAATTACAATAGGAACTAATTGACCAACTTGGAATACGTGTTTTAATCTTACCGAGCAAACCAAAGGTGAGTTCACTACATTCGAGCATGCGTCCCAGTGGTTGGGGACAGTCGGTGGTCTGGGTAATAACGGGTATATTGGTTAATATTCTCACCTATCATTTTTGTAAGTCCCTTATTATGTTACCTGGAGGGTAACGGGTATTAGTTGGTAGCACTACTTAGGTTTGGCACCCTCACACCGCTCCTAGATAGGACGGATGTGAACTAATGACCCAGTCGGGGCCCAGTACTAGATAGGAGTACGTGGGAAGGGCAGTCATGTATTTCAGGAGCCGTCTTGTTCGGAATTGAGATATTAACAATATTACTTGCATTTGTCAGTGAACTATTTTACATACAACTGGTAACAAACGTTTTCTTAAACTGTGAACTCGCCAGCTTTGTCTGATACACTTGTTACATGCTCGCAGGTCGTTAGGTACCTTGGAACAGGAACTTGCTGGCTGGAGGGCATGAGTTGTCATGGTTCACATCGATTGGTTTTATTTATTGAACATTGGTTCTTACATTTGTTTGGAAAATGTTTATATCGTGATACATTAACGCTTCCGCTGAATTTGCTGGTTTCGAATAACTTATGTTTGGATTTTAATATTAAATGATGAAACTTTATTTTAAACTTATGGATTCAATGTAATTGGTGGCTCGTTGCTAGTGGGTCACACGCCTAACAGGGACACTCCCTAGGTGGTATTTTGAGGGTGTGACAGTTTGGTATCAGAGCCACTGGTTATAGTGAATTTGGTTTTAAAAACGTTTCTATAAAACCAGACTATAACCGAACAGATCCGAAATCGACCATGACACTCAGCTCCAGACTGCAAGGTTCGTCTCTCGTATACTTATTGTACTGCATAACTAGTGAACACTTACATATGATATTGCATGCTAATGCACATTTAGCACAACAGTATGAATTCATGTATTACTTGCATGTGTTATGTGATCGATAGGGTGATATTTCCCTAAACATTCATGACTCGCGTTTTGTGATGTTCTTTGCTTGCTACTTGAGTTTGAGGAACCATTTGACATGAGTTAGGAGGAGCTGAGATGAGCATGCAAATCACAATATTATTGTGGGTGCACACATAATAATAACGTGGGGTGCATGCGAGTCCCAGTGAGGCTTAACAAGTGAAAAAGGGGTTCTGTTCCGTTAATTGATTGATGTGAAACACAACAGTCCATAGGAGCCGTAGCAGTGCTTGTCTACTACTCGAACACGATCTTTTCACTTCTCACTGCATCCTTTCGAATCTCGATGCTATCGAGTATTACTTGAACACCCATCTGAACGCCTAGCGAACTGTGTAGAAGTTAGGTGCTTGTACGAACATCCCCGAGTTGGATGTTGCAACGACAATGATTGGTCTATATCTTTCTCACCTTTATTCGTTTGCTGGAACTTAACGTGTTGACGTCTTAAATCCCGAAGTGCGATCACCTCTACAACACTATCGCAACATACCGTGTATTATTCAGTCAACTTGCTGGATCGATGGACAAGGGGATGAGCGTAGTACTTTACCGACCTCAGTATTTGGACGACCCTGATTAATGGAAATGAACACCAGCGAATTGACTCCAATCGAATCCTTAACCCTAGTCAGCGACTTATGGGAGTCAACTTTTACGAATTAATCGGGACATAAACGATGACAATTAGCTGTGGTGTGGAATGTGTAACTGCCAGCACAATGAGTAGCGCCTTAGAACGTGGCACAGAATCTGAAAAGATGGACTCTGTTGGTGGAAGATTGTAGGGCTTCGTTTCAAGCAACGGCATTAGGGGAAACAGTCTCGACAACATCAAGGTACTCGTAATCGTAGCCTACCATATGGAAACACAGGTGACTTTGACAAGGATTGACTGTTATTAAGTCAAATGACAACAACCAAGGGAGCGATGATAGTGTTGGGAATCCACGTGACTGTAACAACACTGGAAGTGGTGCGTGTGGAAGGGCATTTAGGATTGGCGTGGGCGACGCCAGGATAGTAGCAGCGTGGTAGCTCGTGTGGGTAGCAATTCGCTTCGTCTCGGTTCAGCTTAACCCTGATGCTTCTCGAAACCGAACCTGTTGTGGAACCGGGCGATGGCAAGTCAATTGAAACCTCATATGTTCGTTGGGATGCGAACTCGACCTTGTGGGACAAGCGTTCGACATCGACTTCCTTCTACTCCCCTTGATAGTTTTGATGCAGCAGTTAGTGTGGATTGGTTATCCAGAGATCGCGCAGATATTGATGTTAATGTTGGGGAAAGGAGGATCAAGAATTCATCAATTGTTTATGATTTCTTCCGATGAGCTACTCGAAGAACTTTCGGTATTACTTCCACAACTGTTAGACAGAATCTCAGTTTGATCGCACACTAGAGGCAACCCTGATTACTCGTACGCCTTATCGTCTTGCACCAGGAGGGTTGCAAGAACTGTCTACTTAACCACGGGAATTGTTGGACAGGAGTTTTATCGGACCTAGTTTTTCGCTTTGGGAGCCCCAGTTATATCCGTAAAGATAAGCCTTATCGTTGGACATGTGTACTGATTATCCAGAACTCAGCAAGGTTGTAGTCAAGAACCGTTTGCCTCGACCATGTATTGACGACCTGTTGACCAGTTGCGAGGGTCAAGCTCCCACTCGAGGGTTGGCTAACTAATGAACTATCATCAGAGGGAAGTCCAAGGGGAGAATATGTTGGATCGTGTACGTAACCCTAAAAGTCAGTTAAGGCAGTTCAACATCAATTACTAAGGCGGAATCAAAGTAAACGACGTCCAAAACAGCTCAATCCTTTTAAATCTTCTTTACTGATTACTAATCGTGCTTTGTACAATGAGATCTGATGAAAAACCGACAACACTTCGTTAACTAATCCAACCGTTCCGTTTGAAATGTGACACACACACTCCTATTTATAGACTTGACCCTTCCGTTTGAAACTAACATAACATGTTCAAACGACAAGTTCAAACGGAACCCCTATTCAAACTACAAGTTCAAACGGAACCCTCTATAACATAACTGATTTCAAACGGAACCCTTATATATCACTTTCTAAATCAAACTAAAACCCTAATTTGACAATTAAGCTCCATTCTTGACTTTCTTGAACTAAGACTTGATGAAGATGAAGTCAACAGACATTCTCGTGCATCAACAGACTCCCCCTTGGATGTTGACGTAGTCTTCAGCTCCTGAGTCTTCAGTCTTAGTCTTTTCTTCAACTTTGTCTTTTCATCATAAGCACTCTATCTTCACACTCCCATATGTTGTTGATCCAGACTCCCCCTTTCACAGACTCCCCCTCTCGATATGCTGAATCTGAGATATCTGGTTCAAGCTTTGACAAATAGCTTCCGTTGGGAATAATGAAGACCAAATCTGTTACTCAACCAACAAACATTACAATTCTATATTTTCAATCACAAAACACAAATTCAATCAGTTTTAAAAATCCACTCAAGTATTCAGGTCCAAGTTAATGACCCTGATTACTCAATTAATCTACCAAGTCCAAATTAATGACCTTGGTTGATCTTTTGACGAAACAAACTGATGTTAAAACAACAATTTCAAACATTTTCTGAAAATAACAAGTATCAAATTAATGAACTTGTTTTAACTTTTCAAACAATTTCAAACTTCATCAAAGTAAGCTCTCCTCATTCTTCAGTCCAGAATCTCCTGCATCTGCTTCAAACATCTAAGAATCCAACAATCAACTCTCTACTTTGGTTTGTCGGAAAATAAAGCAGAAATAAAATCTTTTTGGATTTTATCAAAGTGTTCTAAACTAAGAAATGAAATACAGAAAACTTAAATTGCAGAAATTAAACAAAATAAACTATTTACAAACATATTTTTGTTGAGCGTGTCAGGGAATCATATCAGCTTTTCAGACAAATCACAAGTACCGTTAAGCTACATTTCATACATAGATTTAAACAATTCACCTCGATTGTCGATATACTGATCCATCTTAAATTCTCACACAAATTTCAACTTATTCAGGATACGATTTAGATGAATTAAGAACTTAGATCATTCATGTGTCCCACCTCTTGAATATACTCCCGTATCCAGAATCCCAATAATCAGTCTTACAGGTGAGAATACTACAATGATGTCTGTATATAATTTAGGTATGCGAGGGCCGAGGGATCTCAGGTCGATACTTCCGTATACGCAGAGAGATATCAGCTTCGACTTTTCGGTGTGTCCCCTTTAGAGGATCTTTTTGCTTACAACAGCAGCATATATCAATTTTATTGTTTCAGCATGCTGAGGGTGATGCTGTGTTTCAAGCATTGCAGCAAGTATTAGCCAGGGACTAGGTCAGAACTACCGTTCAGCAGAAGTCCCGGAATAATACCCCAGACATCATAGAGTATAAAGACCTAGTATATCAGATTACGAGACCTTTCAAACGAGATTTCAGGGGTTACCTATATATCCAAGTAGTGTTCCCCACGAATTCACAAGTTTGAATTTTAGGTTTATATCCCGAATAAATCTACTAAATGTACGAAAACCTATCGACACATCATCAGTAAGATTGTTTAACTCTTTTATACTTTTCAAATCTTTAGCATACTGTAATCGTCTAGCTGATGTACTATCATTTTCCCTATATACACAAGCTCTTTTTCATTTTATCATGTTTTTGTATTTTTGCATTTTTTACTGTTTTTGTATTTTCTGAAAATATAACTATGTACAAACATCTACTCCCCCTAAATACCAAAACAAGTAAAAATTCGACAAACCGTTGCAGATTGTTTCTCGTCTTCATCCGCAACAGTACTCTCATCAACGCCAATTATGCCATCCGACACCGACAGAAGCTTCATACCATTCAGTTTTAACAAATATTTAAACCGATTTTTATCAAAAGCTTTGGTATGTAAATCAGCTTTCTGTTCGTCAGTGTGGATTTTCTCAATTCGTATAAACTTTTTCTCAAAGCAATCACGAATAAAGTGATGACGAATTTCTATGTGTTTAGTTTTAGCGTGATGCACTGGATTTTTAGTTATATTTATTGCGGCCTCATTATCAACAAAAAGAGGTGTGTTAAGAAACTGCAAACCGTAGTTGCGCATCTGTTGCTGTATCCACAAGATCTGAGAGCAGCAACTGCTAGCAGAAACATACTCCGCTTCACAAGTAGATAACGCCACAGACGTTTGTTTCTTACACTGCCAGGTAACCAATCTAGGACCAAAGAACTGGCATCCTGCAGTTGTTGATTTTGAATTGACTTTGCAGCATCCGAAATCCGAATCGGAATACCCTTCGAGCGTAAAGTCGCCTTTCCTAGGATACCACAACCCCAATGAAGGAGTTCCTTTCAGGTAGCGCAATATCCTCTTCACAATGATCATATGCGATGCTCTTGGGTTAGACTGAAATCCTGCTGCGAGGCACGTTGGGTACATGATATCAGGACGTGAAGCAGTTAGGTACATTAAAGAACCTATCATGGATCGGTAAAACGTTTCATCAGCCCTGTCTCCGGTGAGATCTGGGTGAATCCCATGATTTGTTGCAAGTGGGGTAGCAGCTGGAGTAGAACTTAACATTCCAAATTTCTCTAGAATATCATGAACGTACTTTGACTGATGAATGAAAATTCCCTCAGGAAGTTGTTCAACTTGTAATCCCAGAAAGAATTTCATCTCCCCCATTGATGACATTTCAAACTTCTGCTTCATCACTGATTCAAAATCTTTGCATAGATTTTCATTTGTCGACCCAAAGATTATATCGTCCACATAAATCTGAACTATCAGAAGATGACCATCGACATTTTTAGTGAAGAGAGTGGCATCCACTTTTCCACGAATGAACTTGTTGGCTAGTAGGTGTTGAGACAAAGTCTCGTACCAGGCTCTCGGGGCCTGATGTAAACCATACAGCGCTTTGTCCAATAGGTAGACCTTGTTTTTGTGGATTGGATCGGTAAAGCCCGGCGACTGACCGACATAAACCTCCTCTTTAACCTTCCCGTAAAGAAACGCCGATTTAACATCCAACTGATAAACTTTGAAGTTCTTCCAAGACGCAAATGCTAGGAAAATTTTGATCGCCTCTAGTCGTGCTACAGGAGCATAGACTTCGGTAAAATCAATTCCCTCCTGTTGACTAAATCCCTGAACAACGAGTCGAGCTTTGTTCCTTACAACAACTCCTCTATCGTCCCTCTTACACTTGAACACCCACTTAGTGTTAATTTTCCTATGACCATCCGGCAAATCAACTAACTTCCACACTCCCAATTTCTCGAATTGACTAAGTTCCTCCTGCATAGCATTGACCCAAGAGTCTTCAGTAAGCGCCTCTTTGTAAGTTCTTGGTTCAATCTGCGAGATAAAACAACTTAATGAGAATTCAGTTTGCAAAGGAGCAACTTTTGTATAAAAACATGTAAGCCCTTTATCAATCTGATTTCGAGTGCGAACACCAGCTTGCAATTCTCCTATAATCAACTCCTCTGGATGATATGAAAAAGTCCGCGGCATCACTTCACTAGGAACATCTACATTTCCCTCCAGATTAGTAACATTCTGCTCTGCATCTTGTTCACCAACTTGGTTTGTTTGACCTGAAATCTGAATCTGCTCCCCCTCAGAATTTGAATCTGAATCACCGTGATAAAAAACTGGCATGTTTTCAGCTTCTAGATTATCATTCTGAGCCGACTGATTATCTTGAGCAACTTCATTCTGTTGGACATCATCTTGTTCACCAGCATTACTCGGACCTGCTTCATCGTCATTTGAAGTTTCCCGTGGTCTCCTCGAATACTCATCTGGGAACCTTAACTGTGACTCATATTCACGCAAAATATCCAACTCATCAAAGAAATCTTCTTCATCCTCTGATTCTTCTCTCATGTCAAACGAATCCCAAAGTTTGTCATAATGATAACGCCATGAATCACCAAGATTCTGCGGCGGCATAGTATAACCTTGACATTCAACATTTGTAGCTTCAATAATCTGCTTCTCACTTGGAACGAAGACACGTCGCAATGGATTTGAATAACCAACAAATATTCCCTCAATGCACTTCGGACCAAATTTTCCAAAAGGCTCTATAACCGTACAAGGTGACCCGAACGGTTCTAGATACTTCAAATTCGGTTTGCGGTTATTTATTAGCTCAAAGCATGTTTTGTTGAACTTCTTGACAGTAAGAACCCTGTTGAGCGTATAGCATGCGGCGGAAACAGCTTCAGCCCAAAAATTAATTGGTAACTTTGAATCTGCGAGCATAGTTCTAGCCGTCTCGATTAGCGTCCGGTTTTTGCGTTCTGCGACTCCATTCTGCTGTGGAGTGTACGGAGCACTAAACTCATGCAAAATACCTCTTTCATCACAAAATTCTTCCATCTTACTGTTCTTGAATTCAGTACCATTATCACTTCGAATTCTCTTGATACGCCTTTGGTACAAATTCTCAATCTTCCTGAACAGACCCATCAAACTGTCAAATGTTTCATCTTTCGTCTTCAAGAAAGAAACCCACGAAAATCTGGAATAGTCATCAGTAACGACCAAACAATAGTAATCTCCTGTAATACTTTTGACATTCACCGGACCAAACAAATCCATGTGAAGTCTTTCCAAAGGTCTCGAAACTGAATTGACTTGCTTTGTAGGGTGTGACTTTTTCTTCTGCTTGCCTTTGATGCAGCTAATGCACTCCCCTTCCAGATGAAAACCTTTGATATTAACTCCCAATACCAAATCATTGTGCACCAAGTGATTCATCTTCCTTAGGTGAATATGCCCCATCTTTCGGTGCCACAATCTTGATTCTTTCTCAGTTGCTCTAGACACGAAACAATGTGCTTGACCAGTAGTTGTAGTTGCTACAGACATATCTAACACATATAAATCATTCACTCTAGGTGCCCTCATAATAATCCATTCTTCAGGGATAACAAAACCAGGTTTCAGAATCAAACATTCTTTATCAGTGAAGTGAGTAGTATACTGATTGTCACAAATCTGCGAGATACTAAGCAGATTGTTCTCCAGCTCAGTGATGTAGTTAACTCTCTCAAACGTCACAATCCCATTGGATAACGTTCCTTCACCAACAATTCTACCACCTTCATGACCAGCAAATCCCACATAACCACCATTAATGTTTCTCACATCATACAGCAATGCAGTTTTTCCTGTCATATGTCGAGATGCACCACTATCCATAATCCATCTTGAAATGGCTCTTGGAAGATCCTGTACATACCACAAGTTGATTTTAAAACATTTCAATAAAGATGCCGATTCATGCTTCGCGATCCAGGAAGCTCCGGCAATTCAAACTGCTTATTCGAACATGGTATCCACCCAGGCCTCATCAGCCTTAGGTGTAACCTTGACTCTAGCAACTTGAATTTTGAAATTTTCAGCCTTCAAAGGTGGAAAATTTGCATCATAATCAACCGAAATTGATTCTTCAGCCTTTTTCACTTCAGAAGTTGAAATTTTCATTTCAGTTTTTGGTTTCCAAACTTGTTGAGATAATGCAACCTGTTTATAAAACTTGTCGTTTTTAGTTACCACTTTCTTTACAGGTTCATTTTTCACTTTGATGTTATCATTTTTCACATTCTTCTTCTCAACAAAGATTGGTGTTTTACCCTTCACATCAACTTTCTTCTGTTGAAACTTCACATTTTCAATCTTAGGCTTCATATTGGTACACATTCGTGCAATATGACCAACTTGATTACATCTGAAACATGTTCGAGTATCAACAACTCGACTTGTGCCTTCAGACCGATAATGTGAAGCTCTTTTCTCGAAGAACTCTTTATTTGATTTTGAAAAAATTTCATTTTCCTCATCAGAAAGTGAACTTGAACTGTTCACAAACACCTTCTTTTCAGCAAACCTCTTGTTTTGAAAACTCTTTTTCTGATAACTATTACCACCTCGATAACCACCCGACCAATTGTTTCGATTGTTATTATAAAACCTTGGTGGAACAACAGGCTTTTTGTAATAAGCTTTATCTTTCTCAAAATTCATTTGCCTTTTTGTTTGACACAAACTGTTCACTTCTGACAACTCAACTTCAACTAACTTGAAAACATTCGTCAACTTTTTCACATTAACATTCTCAATCGGAAATTCAGAATCCGAATACAACTTATCAGATCCAGACATCTTGTACATCACAAGACCCGGTTCATCACTTAAGTTGTTTTTGGATTTTGATTTCTGAATGTATTTGTCCAAGAAACACCCATCATCTTCAGTTGAATCAGACATTAAAACACTTTCAGCTGTGCTCTTAACAATCTCTGTCTGAACATTATCATCAGATGATTTAGAAAAAGTAACATCAATGTTCTCCGGAAGTTTAACTTCTTTTTCTTCCTCAATTTCAACCAACCCAGATTGCTTTTTCGTGTAGTTATCAAGAACAGGTGGTGGAACTTGATGAAACCCCACCCCAGTTCCATCACAATACACATCTTCGCCCGCTTTGTCTTTCCCAATGGGTTTGGGAATGATATGTTTCAAAACAAAGCTTGCGGAGCTGTAACTGTTAAGCTTCAACTGGATTCGCTCATTTTCAATAACAGCCTCTTGAACTTTAAGTTTCAATTTTGCGATTTCATCCAGTTGTTGATTGATTGATTCTTCTTTGACTCTAAGCACTGCTCTTAGATGTTCATTTTCTTTAAAAGTTTTACCATTTCGATCATCACAATCTTTCAAAGTACCTTTTAATTTTTCAAATTTTTCAGAAATCTGACGGTTTTCAAGAATCAACTTTTCATTTTCATTTTTAACTTTATCATGATCAATTTTATCATGTTCCAATTGTTTAGTTAATTCTTTTATCCGTTCAGTTGAAGCTTTAACCATTTTGTCACGATCAAGAATCTGATTCTCAACGCTTCTGACCTTAACTGTCAGATCATCAACTTTCTTCCCGTTGAGATACGTGACTGTGCTACAAAATTTGCACTCTTTGTTGCAATTTTTGCAATCAGCATTTCCATCGATTTTCTTACCTGACACATTCGTTGACACATCTGAACTGACCTTGCTTTTTGACTCAGACACGGAGTTAGAGTCTACCTCAAGTGCCTTAGCAGCTAGCACTTTGTCAGCCATTCTTCCAAGATTTTCAGCAGTCAACTCCTGCGTTGTGTCAATAACTCCAGTATCAATCTTCTTTGCTTTCTCGATCTCTTCTTTCTCCTTCTCTTTCTCTTTTTCTTCTTCAATCATTTTCGAAGTTGGAGTTCCCCACCATTTGTGTTGCCAATACTCATCATCTTCTTTGTATTGCTGGATTATGGCTTCAATATCGAGTGTACTGTCATCAATTGCAATATTTCCATACTCATCAAGATAGCACTCTCTATCTGGATCCCATCTATTGGCTCTCCTTGCATTCAGATAGATACGAGATATTCTAATGATTTTGTTTTCAGCTATCATCTTCTGATATTGATACTTCTGTTCCTCAGTACGATCATCTTTCCACTTAATGGGTTCATCATTGCTTGCCATGAATGCGTAACCAACCGCATCTTCTTCCGGTAGAACCTCTTGACTCCAATCATAACCCTCATCATCGTAAATTACCGCAAGAGCTCTAGATTTCTCTCTGTTATCTTCAACCTGCTTCAATCTAGGCGGCTCAGATTTATTCTGATGATAGATTGCCTTCTTGTAGTAATCATCTCTAAAAGGATTCTCTGACTCATCAGCATAAGCGTTTCGACATTCTCTTTTGAAGTGACCCTTCTGCTTACACTTGAAACAAGTCACCTTCGATTTATCGAACCCCAACTTAGTAGAAGCACCACCAATTGTTTTTCTGCCAGTGATTTCCATGAATCTTTGTGCACGACGAACAGCACTTGCCATAGCCCAACGGATATCAATCAGTTCCATTTCCTCCGGATCAATCTGATCGTAATCTTCTTTCGTCAGATTTGTATTGCCAATCTTCCCAGCTACCAATCCTTCATATGATTCCAACACCGATGCTAGGAAGATCATCTGCTGCTTAGCCGATTCTTCATCAAAGTTTTGAGCATTCTTCAAGTCTATTGCGATGTTGCATTGAAAACGATTCTTTGCATCAGAATATCCTCCAGAAGATGAAGATCCACTGTGATAACCACTATGACTTCCACTGCTTTGACCACTTTGACTTTCTTTTCCGGCTGTTGAAACATTCTCAGCAGAAAATGCAGTTTTTGGAGAAGTTGCTTTTGGCATCATGCTCTTTGGATAATACAAATCCAAATTCTGCTGGTAAGATGAATGATTGACTTTGTACGTCTTCTTCAACTCCAACTCATGACTTTCGAGTTTTTCAATCACCAAATCTGGTTTCAACAATTCAGAAGGAATAGTGTTCTTCAGCATGAGAGCATAATATCTCCACTCCATCTCGTCTGGCAACGATTCGAACAACTTGTCTACCTGCTCATCATCAGAATATCTGATATCATGTCTTGCTAATTCCAGCTTCAGATGACCGAACCTTTCAATCATTTTACACACTGACTCATTCTTAAGACAACCAAACATATCAAACTCTTTCCTAAGAAGTTTCTTTTTATTTTTTACAATCTCTTTACTCCCAAGACACTTCTTTTCGAGTTTTTCCCATAAGTCTTTAGCATTGGAGTAATCTATCAGCGAAATGATGTCTTCACGCACCGATTGAAACAATAATGCCACACATTTTTGTTCAGCTACGAATGAATCAATCTCTTCAGCTGATCTTAATGCTTCACCATTCTTCTTTCCTTGGGCATAACCATTCTTCATACTCTTCCAGCTAGTAAAAGCAAATGCCATCATCCAATCTTCGAACTTTGTTGCCCACCTGCTGTAATATTCTATAGCCATCAGCTTAGGAGGTTTGTTAAATGTTCCAAATGCGCTTTCGGACTCCCAAGCTTCCTTCTTTCTTTCTTTCGGTGGTGTGTTATCATTCACATTGCTTGTCGAAGTATTATCGTTTCCAGAATCTCCAGCGAACGCGTACATGTCGCTAAATGGATTTAAGAAAATATCATCCATTGTGAATGTACCTGTAAAATCAGACAACACTTAGACAAATTTTGATTTTGAAAAATATAAGAACTTGTTCAAATGGAATAGTCTGATTCGTTTGAAATACCAAAAGTTTCAAACAACAACTTTTCAAACGATAACTATTTTACACAACAATATGTTTTCAAACGACAAGGATTTCAAACGAGCTACTGTTCCGTTTGAAACAATACTTTCAAACGAAAAGAATTTCAAACGAGCTACTGGTTTCAAACGATGAACTGTTCAAATGACCAACTCAAACAATGGCTGTTCAAACGACAAACCGTTCAAACGATACAGTTCAAACGATAAACTGTTTCAAACGATACAGTTTATTTTCAAACGACAGACTTGTATATTCAAACGATTGAACAGTTTTCAAACGATAGAGTAAATTTCAAACGATAGATCCATTTCAAACAATGACGTCAGCAATTTGCGAAAATTTTCAAACGGTCTGAACGATTTAGATCGGTTTTAGGTCGAATTTCGATTCCAAACTTTCAAGGATTAGTTATTAGTAGATTTCGTTTGTTATATGATCGTTTCAAGCCATTTTAACCGTGAGAACTAGTTAAAATCAGAAAAGAAAGGTAGAAGTGAGATAATCCGATGATTTTCAGCTGTATTCGGTATGAACTCCTCGTCCTGAGCTCTGATACCACTTGTTGGATCGTGTACGTGACCCTAAAATTCAGTTAAGGCAGTTCAACATCAATTACTAAGGCGGAATCAAAGTAAACGACGTCCAAAACAGCTCAATCCTTTTAAATCTTCTTTACTGATTACTAATCGTGCTTTGTACAATGAGATCTGATGAAAAACCGACAGCACTTCGTTAACTAATCCAACCGTTCCGTTTGAAATGTGACACACACACTCCTATTTATAGACTTGACCCTTCCGTTTGAAAACTAACATAACATGTTCAAACGACAAGTTCAAACGGAACCCCTATTCAAACTACAAGTTCAAACGGAACCCTCTATAACATAACTGATTTCAAACGGAACCCTTATATATCACTTTCTAAATCAAACTAAAACCCTAATTTGACAATTAAGCTCCATTCTTGACTTTCTTGAACTAAGACTTGATGAAGATGAAGTCAACAGACATTCTCGTGCATCAACAGAATACTCTTAGAACGGCATATCGAACGCAATGCGGCCATTGCGACTTTGTACACCATGATCATCGAGTTAATCATCACACCAGCAGCTTCATGGACCACAAGAATCGACCGTGTCTGTTGATGACGTTTTGAATCATTACCAGGAGAAAGGAACAACATGGGCGGCATATGTATCCTATTTTAGCGCTCCTGTGGGAGGAGCCATCACGTGCGAAGTCTTGTTAAATGACACATTTAGATTCGAGAGACGCATTTTGGTCGTAGAAACAACGAAGTAGGAATACACGTGGATCTCGCTAAGGTCCATTTTGTTAGAAACTGATCAACATCAAAGATCCCTTCAAGGATACGGCAGTTTCTTGGTCTCACTAGATACTATCGCAGATTCATCACAGGATTTTTTTTCGAAGATCGCGCAACTTCAACCTCCTTAGCACAGCGGGGAGCTGTGAATTCATGGGAAATAAAACAGGGGACGTCTCTTCTGCTTTTGAAACCCAACCCTGCAACGCACTGAGCATCACTTCTAACCGAGGGTACTGATGATCTGGCGATATACCATGATGGTTCGAATCAGATTCCCAGTTACACACCGATGCAACATGAGAGGGCGATGGCTTACGTGGTGGACTTACAGGAAGAACTGCACGAGTCACGACCTTCAGTGGAAGCCGTAGTCTTTGATTTAAATTGGAGGCATTAGTTGGACGGTATCGAATGCACCACTTAGACCGATCACAAGGGCCTCCCGTGTGCCCTGGCTACGAGAGAGTTAAATCAGTTAATGGCATCGCTGGATGGAACTTTTGAAGGAATACGACCGTGAAACCTGGACGTGCACGAGCCTTGCAGCTCGCTAACCACTCTAACATACCTGATCATACTCGCCTTGTTCAAATTGAAGAACTAGAGGAAGAGAGTTCTCAAGATTGACCCATGTGGGGCATGGGGAAGCAACCTTTGGCAGGTCGGACAATATTTGCTACTTCATGGAATGAATATGGACCTCATTATACAGAAACCTTAGGGGACTGGTGCAGGCGAAGCACACGGGCCTTGATATCGTATTCATCTGAGTTTTGATACGATGTATTAAACCTGAAGACCATGTATGGGTGACCGGGCCTGAAGGCCCACATAGCCACGCATGGGAACGAAGTCTGACATGTGGGAAAGTCAAGGTGGGGTATTAGCACCCAGAAACACATGTATGGAAAAGAGGACAGACTGCCATGGATTTTGTCGCTAGTCTATTTACAATTCGAAACAGAAAAATTATCACCTGGGTGATCATTGATGGATTCAAGTTACCAGCACACTTTCTTACAATCAAAGAGACTAATGAGTCTTCACAGCTGTGAATGTTCCTCTGAGAGAGGCGGCTGTTAAGCACGAGGTGCCAACTCCTGTTACCTTTGATTTTGAGCTATACCTGATTTATGACCGGCAATACACAACACCCTTGGCTCACGACTAGACATGAGCGCTGCTTATCACTGAAGGACAACCGGATGGAATAACGAACCATCCTGGCAAACGAAGACATGCTGTGAGCAGGCGCGTGATTGACCTTAGTAAACATTTGGAAGGAACCTACCTTTGGGTGAGTTCTACTGTAGCCGTTACCGTATTAGTATGCATGCCACTCTGTTTGAGGCATTGCATGGATGATAATGCCAATTTCCTTGTGGACTGAAGTGGATAACAACCTAATCATAGGTCTACGACTTGTACTCGGAACTCTTGGGAAGATTGTCCAGATCAGGAACATCGTTTGGCGGCAACGCGTGACCGTCAGGAAAGCTGATAAGCTTAGGAAACACTGGAAGTTCGCTGGAGGCGAACGTATTACAGTCGAAAGTCTCACCCTGGGAGGGTGCGGTACACCTTGGGAAGCGTGGCAAGCTTAACTTACGTTATGATGGACCATTCAAAATTCTGGAAAACGTGTTGGCAAGTGACGTACAAGCTTGAATTACCTGTCGAGTCGAGTAACGTGCATGATATTTATGACTCGAATCTAAGGCAGTGTTCGTTCGATGAAACGTTTGTGATGCCCTTACTAGAGTAGAAGTTTAATGACAGACTGCAATTGTTGAGGGATCAACTGAAATCATGGATCAGGACATCAAGACTCGTTATTATAGTGGGAACTTCAATCGTGAGAGTTCGTGGAACTCAGGACGTGGACCAGGGTTTACATGGGGACGCAAGGATCGTAGTAAGCTCTAGTATCCTCTGTTGCTCAAACGGTCGTATCCACTTCTGATATCGCTGGCGAATTTCGGGACGAAATTCCCTTTCAAGTTGGGGATGATGTGGTACCCGTGGAAAAACCACAGTCATCCTGATCTATCACCTCGCTGTTTTTGGTTTACTTATCAAATTTCGGGACGAAATTTCTTTCAAGTTGGGGATGATGGGACAACTCGAGTTTCCAAGGTTCTTCAACTACGCACCGCTTCTAATTATATCTCGTCGTACATTATAATTTTTGTGCTCGTTAGGTAAATTGATAAAGTTGAATTATGATTGTGGATGTTTAACTACACGAGTTCCGGGTCGCACACTTCTATCTCGACCGCACACTCCCTAACTTGTATATGTTGTGAATCTCGGCCCACACATTCACCACCAAGCCCAACCGGTCGAAGCCCAACCGCGAAGCCATTCCTTGTAATCTCGATTACGCACTATCATATGGGGGAGTATACAACTCCTTTCACAACAGTTGCAAACCCTAGGCCTTTAGAGCAGGCGACGGCATCTAGGCCACTCGAAGAATCACCCTCCACTCGCTCGCTCCCGTGCACTCTCTACAATCTCTCGGTTAGTATAATCATTCCGGTGTTGAATCTGATTGATTGTTTTGACTATGTGCGATTCTGTGTGATTTGTAATTATGAATCATGTGAGTTTTTATGATTTAAAGAAGATAGAAACCATAATCGGACGGTATGTATCTCGATTGATTATTCTTGTTTGTGTGTGAAGTGTTGTGATTGGTATAATATTCATGAAATTGTGTGATTAGGGTTATTAGAAATTCTACACGTAGGAGTGCATGTTAGTAGATGAATTTATTATAATAAAAACTAACTAGTTGTGGTTTGTGAATATTCATGACGTCACATGATTGTTAATCAATATATAATAATACATGACTGTTAAATCAATATATAAGAAGTTTGCACATATGGGTGTTCGGTGATAACTAGTGGGTTACGGATGCACGGGTTAGTGGGTATGATCGTAGCATGGACAACTTGCGAGTACGGAATAAATCTAGTGAACCTTGGTGGGTGTTAGCAATGGCTAGTTCATATCTTAGGAATTCCATGTTAATGAACTGTTGTTAAAGATGAACATGTCATTTTTAGTCAGGATATAAGTCTAGATGATAAGGGTCAAGGATGATGAATAACCTTTGCGATAATTATGTTGTTTGATCCGAATTGAACGTGAAACTGACGATGATTGTGTTTGCGAGAAATTAGGGAGTAAGTGATAACAACTTGTAACCGATTCACCCGTAATTTACGGCATTAACTAACACAACTCGCACACGCACCTAGCCGCATACTCAACGGAACGAGTCGCACGGTAAGTAATCGCACAGTAGAATGTCGTATACTATTGAACTGCATGTTTTATATGTTGTTTATGCATGATCGCACATACCTGTTGGACACACACACACATAGTTAGACCAATTGGTTTTAGGCTTGATGCTTCATAAATGGGCTGCTTGTATAAATGAATAAATTGTTGATTGGTTACCCATTTGTATGATAAGATATGTTAACAGAATGATAATACTAATTGGTCGATCGTCACTGGTCACTAATGAGATGATATGTGTTGACATAGTGTTTGCAAATTGTATGTGGAAAGTATCAGATACTAAAACAACCATTTAATGAATCGGGTATAGGATTTGGACTAATAAAAAAATGTGAACAGTTGGGCCGCATAGTTTGGAAGTGTGGGCCGATGACTAAACAATTGTTATGGACTAATTAAAGGGGGTTGATAACTCATCCGGGCTGGGCTGCTAGATGAGTTGGGCCAGCCGCATGTTATGCGGGCTGGGTGTCTTGGGGGCACTTGTAATTGGGTCGGGAATTAACTGGGCCATAGCTGGGCCAATGGGTGGCATTGGGTCACACAAAACTTAAGAGATTTGCGAACTTGAGTTACTTACTATTGTGATGATAGATTGTTTGTATGACTCGAATTACATGCTACAAGTACTATAAATGTGTGATGTACAAACAATGTGAACGTGAATTAATTGTACATGGGATGCGTGATTTACGAGCTTGTGAAACTGATTGTTATTTGTAATTACAATAGGAACTAATTGACCAACTTGGAATACGTGTTTTAATCTTACCGAGCAAACCTGTCACACCCCCAAAATCCACCTGCGGAGTACCACCGCTTGGAGGCGTGACTGACCAGGATCCAGCCACCAATCATATTGAACGAGCATATAAGTAGTTATAAAAATCCAACCAATACAATTGGTGTTCAAACAAAACATAGTTAAGTTGCAAGCGGAAGCATAAGTCTTAAATCAAAACATAAGTTTAACTGTTTCATAGTTTAACGTGGACACACAGTCGTCCATGTCCCACAACGATCCTCCTCCATGCAAGCTCCAGCTTAAGAACCTAAGGACCTGCAAAGCATGTAGTAACGAGTCAACAACAAGTTGAGTGAGTTCACGGTTGGGTGTTCGTTTTAAGTTGTTTCGAAAACAGTTTTCTTTAGCTGGCATCCTGCCGTGGGGGTTACCCCATAGTTGAAAACGTGACTTGTTTATTCCCGGTTACTCTGGCAATCCTGCCATGGGGGCTACCCCGTGTTAGTTATCTGGCATTTCGGCCGTGGGGGCTACCCCATGTATACACTAGACTCGTTACCATATCGACTGCTGACTGTAGTCATGTTTATGTGCCCTGAAACTGTCAATGTCTATCATCATTGACGTGCCCCAGATCCATTAGTTCACGCCCGTCCTCTGCGGCACGGTGTGAGGTTTGTCAGACCTAAATAGCGCTATCTAACTAATGACCCGCTCGCCATTGGCCCGGCGATTAAGTCGATATAAAAATGAGGGACTTCGTGATAGAGTTTTGGTCTAGTACGAGTTATCTGTCCGTGAGGACGAGGAATTACATTCCTGAACCTTTGCTGTCCTACCCAAGGAGGACGAGGAACCCAGTTCCTTAACCCCAATTCCCGACCCCTGGGAATCCCATGCTTTGTAGAGGGTGTGAACTCACCTTGGTTTGCTCGGTGGAAAACACAGAAAAGTCAAACAAGCAACGTTGTGGCTACTCACGTCCTATCATAGTTGTATCATACAAGTCAGGTTCGTAACCAAGTAGCACACGGATGTTTCTAGCACATTGCATTCAAGTATTATCTAAGGCATTCACGTTTAATCATGGCAGATCAACAATGTTCACGTTCAACAGTAACATATAAGGTCTGTGCATTAGGCCCAAGAGTTCGGCCCAAACAATTAAGTCCGAAACGAGGTGCAAGCCCAAACAGCGTGTATCTGTGTATAAACCCGAGTCGCAACTAGGCGTTTGCGACTCGCAACCTGAGTCGCAACCATGGTTTCGGTTCGTGCTGGTTTGGTTACGAGTCGCAACTGGACTCGCAACCGTGGTTTCGAGTCACAAGGTTGGTGTGCTGGTCACTTGTGGTTTCGAGTCGCAACCAGGTGTTTGCGACTCGCAACCGATGTCGCAACTGGGAGATTTCGACTCATCATGCATGGTTTCGAGTCACAACCGATGGTTTCGGTTGGACAGGAGCTGATTCGGTACAGTGTACTACCCACTAACATTCTGATTTCAGGTAACAGTTTGTACTATCCAACCAAATTCCTTAAACATGTTTCTTGTCTAGCAAATACTAAAAATGGATCAAACATATCAGATTTCAAATATTCAACATGTTCATATGATATTCAACAAGTTCTTCATGTGTTCATCATGTTCATCTTTATTCCTATGAACCTAGGTCTAACTAGAATCATGAACAACTTATCAATAAATCGGTTCATATGAACATCAACAACTAGTGTTTTAGACTACATTTAAACACAAGATATCATTAACCCATCCTACAATATGTCCGAAATCAAGTCATGTCATCTTATTAACCATTATCATGCATAAACTTAACAATTAAACATACTATCACCTAATCTCCATCATGTATCATCATCAATCCGAAACAACCTCATAACATGCATCATCAACATCCGAAATATATAACAAGAATCATTAACCAACAATTATCATGAACACTAACCAACAAGCATTCAAACATCAAGCACACATCATTCTTAAATCATGAAAATACATGTGTTTGCACTAGAATTACTAACCGGTTGATGAGTTTCAAAGATGAGTATGAGACTTCCGAGTGTGTGTGTGTGTGTGAGAGCCGATCCGCTAGTCTTAGTGTCACCGGTTTGGATCCGAGAGTGAAGGAGAGCAATGTTGTGGTTTAGGGTTTTAGTGTGAGAGAGTGGAGAGTGTGTGTTGGAGGAGTATGAGTGTTGTTTGCCCAAAGTTTCCAAGTGTTACTATCACCAAGGTTATATACTTGTTTCACCTTGTGCACCCTAATGGGCTTCGGGTGAGGTGCACGGCCCAACCGGCCCATACGTGGTGTGATGTTTACTCGAGACCACATGGTCTCGAGTCGGGTCCTTGTTGTTTCGGTTCATATATACATACATCGCATACTCACAAGCACACACAAATAACACATAATCACGTAAAGGTTCATTTGTCATTAATCACATAAGTTATCTAGCCACACGTTTAAGCATACAACGAAAGGTTCTAAATTTCGAGTTGTCACATCATCCCCAAGTTAAAAGAAATTTCGTCCCGAAATTTGGTAGGCACTCACTGAGGAAGCTAGTTAAGTTGTATGGTTTTCCCGGTTTTCCTGGGGTGTCACATCCACCCCCCGTTGATCTGGAATTTCGTCCCGAAATTCCGTAGCTTCGGCCTCAGTAGTGGGTGTACTGTTTGCGAACAGTTGGGGATACTTTTGTTTCATCTGATCTTCGCGCTCCCAGGTGAACTCTGGGCCGCGACGTGAGTTCCAACGAACTCGAACGAGAGGTATTCTAGTGCTCTTGAGGACCTTAACATCCCGGTCCGTGATTTCGACTGGTTCCTCGACGAATCGTAACTGTTCGTCGATCGTGAGTTCCTTCAAGGGAACTACGTGGGTCTCATCTGACGGACACTTCTTCAGATTCGACACGTGAAAAACGTTGTGAACTGCACCGAGTTCTGCTGGTAAGTTTAGTCTGTAGGCCACCCTGCCTATTTTCTCAATGACCTCGAAAGGTCCAACGTATCGTGGGTTAAGTTTACCGCGTTTGCCAAAACGAACCACACCCCTCCAGGGTGAAACTTTGAGTAGTACCCGCTCCCCAACCTGGAGCTCAAGTGGTTTCCTGCCCATGTCGGCGTAAACTTTCTGACGTTCACGAGCGGCCGTCATGCGTTTTCGTATCTGAGCGATTTGCTCGGTTGTATCTACCACATATTCTGGACCAGTGATCTGACTTTCTCCCACCTCTGCCCAGCAAAGAGGAGACCGGCATTTACGTCCGTACAATGCCTCAAACGGAGCAGCTCCAATGCTGGTGTGGTAGCTGTTATTGTACGAGAATTCCACAAGTGGCAGGTGCTTTTCCCAGCGGTTGCCAAAGTCGATTACACATGCACGAAGCATGTCTTCTAAGGTTTGAATAGTGCGCTCGGACTGCCTGTCCGTCTGAGGATGGTACGCTGTGCTCATGTCTAGTCGTGAGCCGAAGGATTTGTGCATTGATTGCCACAGCTCTGAAGTAAATCGTGCATCTCGATCCGAGATGATAGAGGTGGGCACCCCGTGCCTCGAAACAACTTCCTTGAGGTAAATTTCTGCAAGAGTGGAGAACTTATCCGTTTCCTTGATAGCCAGGAAGTGTGCAGATTTTGTGAGTCGATCCACGATCACCCAAATAGTATCGTTCCCGCGCTGGGATCTAGGTAGGCCAGTAACAAAATCCATGGAAATTTGCTCCCATTTCCATTGAGGTATCTCTGGTTGTTGGAGTAGGCCTGAGGGTTTCTGGTATTCGGACTTGACTCTCGCACAAGTCAAACACTTGCTGACGTAAGTTGCTATGTGGGCCTTCATGCTAGGCCACCAATACGTAGTTTTGATGTCGTGATACATCTTATCTGATCCAGGGTGTACTGAGTAGCGAGACTTGTGTGCTTCGTCCATCACAAGCTCTCGTAGGTTGCCATAAAGTGGGACCCAAACGCGTCCCGTTACGTAGTAAGCACCGTCTCCCTTCTGTTCCAATCGTTGCCTTGATCCGCGTAGGGCTTCAGCCCTGACGTTTTCTGGTTTCAGTGCTTCTATCTGAGCAGCTCGTATCTGGGAAGGGAGACTAGAGTGGATCGTGAGTTGTAAAGCTCGCACGCGCTTAGGCGCAGTGTCCTTCCGACTGAGGGCGTCAGCCACAACATTGGCCTTGCCCGGGTGATACCTGATTGAGCACTCGTAGTCATTCAGTAGTTCGACCCATCGTCGCTGCCGCATATTCAATTCTTTCTGCTTGAAGATATGCTCGAGGCTCCTGTGGTCAGTGTAGATCGCGCACTTGGTACCATACAGGTAATGCCGCCATAACTTAAGCGCAAAAACAACAGCTCCCAGCTCTAAATCGTGCGTAGTGTAGTTCTTTTCATGAACCTTGAGTTGGCGTGAGGCGTAGGCTATAACTTTATCTCGTTGCATCAACACGCAACCAAGACCCTGAATTGATGCGTCGCAGTAAACCACAAAGTCGTCTATGCCTTCCGGCAAGGAAAGGATAGGTGCGCTACAAAGTCTATCCTTTAGGTGCTGAAATGCTGACTCCTGTGCATTCCCCTAGCGATAAACAACGCCCTTCTGCGTTAGTGAGGTGAGAGGCTGTGCAATCTTAGAAAAATCCTTTATGAATCTCCGGTAGTATCCCGCCAAACCCAAGAATTGGCGAATTTCCTTTGGTGTACGAGGTGCAGGCCAGTTCTTAATCGAGTCTATCTTGGATGGATCAACGTGAATCCCATCCTTGTTCACCACGTGGCCTAGGAAATGGACTTCTCGAAGCCAGAAGTCACACTTCGAGAACTTTGCATAAAGTTGTTCTGTTCGAAGGAGTTCAAGAATAAGTCGCAGATGCTGCTCGTGTTCTTCCAGACTTTTAGAGTAGATCAGGATGTCGTCGATGAAGACTATAACAAACTTGTCCAGGTAAGGTTTGCACACTCGGTTCATCAAGTCCATGAAAACCGCAGGTGCGTTTGTCATCCCAAAAGGCATGACCAAAAACTCATAGTGCCCGTATCGGGTTCTGAAGGCTGTTTTGGAGACGTCCTCTTCCCGGACTCTCAGCTGGTGATAACCCGATCTCAAATCAATCTTCGAATAGTAGCTCGACCCTTGCAACTGGTCGAACAAGTCGTCGATACGCGGTAGAGGATAACGATTCTTCACCGTCACCTTGTTGAGTTCTCGGTAGTCGATGCACATTCTGAAAGTACCGTCTTTCTTCTTCACAAATAATACTGGAGCTCCCCAGGGCGATGAGCTTGGGCGAATGAAGCCCTTATCTAAGAGTTCTTGTAGTTGCGTGGAGAGTTCCTTCAACTCTGATGGAGCTAAACGATAAGGTGCACGGGCTATGGGCGCAGCTCCAGGAGCTAGTTCGATCTGAAACTCGACTTGGCGATGCGGCGGAAGACCAGGTAATTCCTCAGGAAATACCTCTGGATAATCGCGTACAACTGGAAAATCTTCTATCTTCTTCTCTTTTTCTGAGGTGTCAGTAACGAGAGCCAAAATAGCAGTGTGGCCCTTTCGCAAGCACTTTTGGGCCTTAAGGAGAGAAATGACGTTCTCAACAGCACTCCTCTTGTCGCCATGAATCATGAGAGGTTCACCACCGGGACCTGGAATACGGACAACCTTCTCGTTGCAAAGAATCTCTGCGCGGTGTCGGGATAACCAATCCATCCCAATGACAACGTCGAAACTACCCAAGACAATAGGAATGAGGTCGATAGAGAAGGTCTGGTCAGCGAGAACAAGTTTACAACCCTTGACTACGTGTGTGGCTTCTAAACTCTTACCATTTGCTAGCTCTACTGTGTGCTTGTTGTTCAAAAGTGTTGGAATACGCTTAAGCATTCGACTAACTTCTAGTGACATGTAGCTAGTATCGGCACCCGAATCAAATAAAACCGAAACATAAAAGTCGTCGAGAAGGAACTTACCCGCCACAACATTGGGGTCATTCCTTGCTTCACCTTGGCCGATCACAAACATCCGCCCCCTGGCGCCATTGTTGTTGTTCCCATTGTTACCATTCCCCTGATTGTTGTTATTGTTGTTGTTGTTGTTCTGGTTCCTGTTCAGTTGAGGACAATCTCTCTTGAAGTGGCCCTCAGCTCCACACTGAAAGCACCCTTTGTTATCACCCTGTTGCTGTTGCTGGCGCTGGTTCTGTTGAGCTTGCTGACGATTCTGGTTGGCGGGGTATAAGCTCCTACAATCCTTTGCAGCGTGACCAGGCTTGTTGCACCGATGACAGTTGCCCCTGGTGCATGGTCCGCTGTGGTGCAGGCTGCATCGATTGCATTTGGGGTGATTTCCTTTGTATCCGCCACCAGACGATTGCTGATTAGGGCTCTTGTAGTCCTCAGTCTTTCTCTGCTAAGACTGGGACTGAACAGAAGCCGAACCCTTACTCGAAGTTCCATCCCACTTCCGTTTGTTGTCACTAGAGGTACCAGAAGTAGTTGCAGCACCTATGCGTTTTGGTAACTTGTTCTGCTCCACCGCCTGATCCGTGAGACGATGAGCCAACTGAACAGTTTGCTGGTAGGTAGCGAGGTTCGCTGAAGTCACATGACTTTGGATTTCTGGCACTAAGCCCTGAAGAAATAGTTCGATGCGTTTGATGGGAGGATCCACCATAGTAGGGCACAGAATTGCCAGTTCGTTCGACCTTTTCACATAAGCTTCAATTTCCGACCCCGTCATCTTGAGGTTGAAGAACTCCACTTCCAGTTTGTGAATCTCATCACGACTGCAGTATTCCTCTTTGATCATTTCCTTAAAAGTTTCCCATGGGGTGGCGTTGGCAGCAACCAACCCTAGCATCTGAACTTGAGCGTTCCACCATGTGAGGGCTAAACCCTCGAGAGTACCAGTAGCATACTTCACCCTGCGTGCCTCAGGGCATTCACACATTTCGAACACAGATTCTAGCTTCTCAAACCAGTGTAGGAGACCTACTGCTCCTTCAGTGCCGCTAAAAGTAGTTGGTCGGCAGTCCATGAAAGTCTTAAAAGTGCACACGGGTGGCTGAACATGATGACCTCCTGCGTGTGCAGCTGCAATTGCTGCGGCAACTCGTTCGTTGATCAGAGCCGTCAACTGGGCTTGTGTCATGTTAACGCGTCCAGACATGATCTTCATACCAAGAAGAACGTGAGTGAGAGGGGTTCGCGAAAGTACGACGATAAAATGGAGCAAGCACGCACGTGTTCATGCAACAGTAGTTATACTAACCAAGCATACCATAAGCAATGTACTATGTAACTAACAAGTAGGCAATATACACAGATCATATCACCTAGAGTGTCGAGCCTTGCATGTGGAGTGAAGCATCGTTGTGGACCGTTGAGCACTGTACAGGTTATAGTCTGGTTTTAACAAAAACGTTTTCCCCTTTATTAAAACCAAGTTCTCTATAACCAATGGCTCTGATACCAATCTGTCACACCCCCAAAATCCACCTGCGGAGTACCACCGCTTGGAGGCGTAACTGACC
The DNA here is from genome assembly GCA_030545235.1 of Helianthus tuberosus. Taxonomy (NCBI): domain Eukaryota; kingdom Viridiplantae; phylum Streptophyta; class Magnoliopsida; order Asterales; family Asteraceae; genus Helianthus; species Helianthus tuberosus. Next base: position 60,743 of record JARYGA010036429.1, on the reverse strand, counting down.
AGGATCCAGCCACCAATCATATTGAACGAGCATATAAGTAGTTATAAAAATCCAACCAATACAATTGGTGTTCAAACAAAACATAGTTAAGTTGCAAGCGGAAGCATAAGTCTTAAATCAAAACATAAGTTTAACTGTTTCATAGTTTAACGTGGACACACAGTCGTCCATGTCCCACAACGATCCTCCTCCATGCAAGCTCCAGCTTAAGAACCTAAGGACCTGCAAAGCATGTAGTAACGAGTCAACAACAAGTTGAGTGAGTTCACGGTTGGGTGTTCGTTTTAAGTTGTTTCGAAAACAGTTTTCTTTAGCTGGCATCCTGCCGTGGGGGTTACCCCATAGTTGAAAACGTGACTTGTTTATTCCCGGTTACTCTGGAAATCCTGCCGTGGGGGCTACCCCGTGTTAGTTATCTGGCATTTCGGCCGTGGGGGCTACCCCATGTATACACTAGACTCGTTACCATATCGACTGCTGACTGTAGTCATGTTTATGTGCCCTGAAACTGTCAATGTCTATCATCATTGACGTGCCCCAGATCCATTAGTTCACGCCCGTCCTCTGCGGCACGGTGTGAGGTTTGTCAGACCTAAATAGCGCTATCTAACTAATGACCCGCTCGCCATTGGCCCGGCGATTAAGTCGATATAAAAATGAGGGACTTCGTGATAGAGTTTTGGTCTAGTACGAGTTATCTGTCCGTGAGGACGAGGAATTACATTCCTGAACCTTTGCTGTCCTACCCAAGGAGGACGAGGAACCCAGTTCCTTAACCCCAATTCCCGACCCCTGGGAATCCCATGCTTTGTAGAGGGTGTGAACTCACCTTGGTTTGCTCGGTGGAAAACACAGAAAAGTCAAACAAGCAACGTTGTGGCTACTCACGTCCTATCATAGTTGTATCATACAAGTCAGGTTCGTAACCAAGTAGCACACGGATGTTTCTAGCACATTGCATTCAAGTATTATCTAAGGCATTCACGTTTAATCATGGCAGATCAACAATGTTCACGTTCAACAGTAACATATAAGGTCTGTGCATTAGGCCCAAGAGTTCGGCCCAAACAATTAAGTCCGAAACGAGGTGCAAGCCCAAACAGCGTGTATCTGTGTATAAACCCGAGTCGCAACTAGGCGTTTGCGACTCGCAACCTGAGTCGCAACCATGGTTTCGGTTCGTGCTGGTTTGGTTACGAGTCGCAACTGGACTCGCAACCGTGGTTTCGAGTCACAAGGTTGGTGTGCTGGTCACTTGTGGTTTCGAGTCGCAACCAGGTGTTTGCGACTCGCAACCGATGTCGCAACTGGGAGATTTCGACTCATCATGCATGGTTTCGAGTCACAACCGATGGTTTCGGTTGGACAGGAGCTGATTCGGTACAGTGTACTACCCACTAACATTCTGATTTCAGGTAACAGTTTGTACTATCCAACCAAATTCCTTAAACATGTTTCTTGTCTAGCAAATACTAAAAATGGATCAAACATATCAGATTTCAAATATTCAACATGTTCATATGATATTCAACAAGTTCTTCATGTGTTCATCATGTTCATCTTTATTCCTATGAACCTAGGTCTAACTAGAATCATGAACAACTTATCAATAAATCGGTTCATATGAACATCAACAACTAGTGTTTTAGACTACATTTAAACACAAGATATCATTAACCCATCCTACAATATGTCCGAAATCAAGTCATGTCATCTTATTAACCATTATCATGCATAAACTTAACAATTAAACATACTATCACCTAATCTCCATCATGTATCATCATCAATCCGAAACAACCTCATAACATGCATCATCAACATCCGAAATATATAACAAGAATCATTAACCAACAATTATCATGAACACTAACCAACAAGCATTCAAACATCAAGCACACATCATTCTTAAATCATGAAAATACATGTGTTTGCACTAGAATTACTAACCGGTTGATGAGTTTCAAAGATGAGTATGAGACTTCCGAGTGTGTGTGTGTGTGTGAGAGCCGATCCGCTAGTCTTAGTGTCACCGGTTTGGATCCGAGAGTGAAGGAGAGCAATGTTGTGGTTTAGGGTTTTAGTGTGAGAGAGTGGAGAGTGTGTGTTGGAGGAGTATGAGTGTTGTTTGCCCAAAGTTTCCAAGTGTTACTATCACCAAGGTTATATACTTGTTTCACCTTGTGCACCCTAATGGGCTTCGGGTGAGGTGCACGGCCCAACCGGCCCATACGTGGTGTGATGTTTACTCGAGACCACATGGTCTCGAGTCGGGTCCTTGTTGTTTCGGTTCATATATACATACATCGCATACTCACAAGCACACACAAATAACACATAATCACGTAAAGGTTCATTTGTCATTAATCACATAAGTTATCTAGCCACACGTTTAAGCATACAACGAAAGGTTCTAAATTTCGAGTTGTCACAAAACCAAAGGTGAGTTCACTACATTCGAGCATGCGTCCCAGTGGTTGGGGACAGTCAGTGGTCTGGGTAACAACGGGTATATTGGTTAATATTCTCACCTATCATTTTTGTAAGTCCCTTATTATGTTACCTGGAGGGTAACGGGTATTAGTTGGTAGCGCTACTTAGGTTTGGCACCCTCACACCACTCCTAGATAGGACGGATGTGAACTAATGACCCAGTCGGGGCCCAGTACTAGATAGGAGTACGTGGGAAGGGCAGTCATGTATTTCAGGAGCCGTCTTGTTCGGAATTGAGATATTAACAATATTACTTGCATTTGTCAGTGAACTATTTTACATACAACTGGTAACAAACGTTTTCTTAAACTGTGAACTCGCCAGCTTTGTCTGATACACTTGTTACATGCTCGCAGGTCGTTAGGTACCTTGGAACAGGAACTTGCTGGCTGGAGGGCATGAGTTGGCATGGTTCACATCGATTGGTTTTATTTATTGAACATTGGTTCTTACATTTGTTTGGAAAATGTTTATATTGTGATACATTAACGCTTCCGCTGAATTTGCTGGTTTCGAATAACTTATGTTTGGATTTTAATATTAAATGATGAAACTTTATTTTAAACTTATGGATTCAATGTAATTGGTGGCTCGTTGCTAGTGGGTCACACACCTAACAGGGACACTCCCTAGGTGGTATTTTGAGGGTGTGACACTTATGATACTTGAGACTTGTGATACTTGAAACCTAACTCTTGATACTTTGAAACTTGATTTGTGATGCTTGATCCTTGTTTAACACTATGAATCTTGATTCTTGATACTTAATACTTGATACTTGATTCTTGAAACTAGAGACTTGATACTTGATTCTTGACACAAGATACTTAATACTCGACTCTTGATACTTGTGGAACGAGAAACTTTGAGACTTTGTTAAACAGGAAACTAGAGACTTGACACTTATGTAAACTTGAAACATAGAAACTTTTGTGTTAGTTATACTATCTTGTCATGTAATAATATTACACAATAATACGCAACGCAACACTTAATCTAGCTCGCAAAACGAACCAAAGTCGGAAAATCTAGCAAAAGGGTCTCGGCTGTCCGAATGGACATCCGATCGGATGACCATCCGATCGGAAGGCCATTCGACCGAACAGCCATCCGACCCTGCACTTGCCCACCTCAACTCCTCTGGCACCTATAAATACCCGCTGTCACATCATATCTCACTGATGTGACAGCCTCCTCAGACCAGTGATGCACACTCTCGTTCTCTCGCACTTTTCTTCGATTTTCAAGCGATTCTTGTAAGTTTTCCTTCTGATTCTTGTACAACTATCATCAAAACACATTTCCTCACTTGATTCTTCATTGAATCATACTTTTCACCGTGAAATCACTAAGATTTGGGCCTTTACGGATGACGTCATCATGGTTGGTTGTACAATCGACTATGTGATGTCATTCCGTCAAGATTTAGTCCAGATCTAAGGGATTTCTATAAGTTTTACTACGAATCTATGCAAAATTTGAACTTTTCCAACTAATTAACTAATTTCTTCGACATTTACTCACTTTTCACTTAAAACAGATGAAATCCAGACTCATTCAGGTTCTCTACTCGTTCTTTAGTTTAGAACCAGACTGAAAACGGGTTTTCACCGAAGAGATGACCAAATAATGGATCAGACATGAAACTTCATCAAGAACAGCCTTCCGATCGAACGGGGTGATTCCCATCCGATCAGACCAACTGAACCTTGGTGGAATTCCGTTGTCTTGGTACGTTACCACGTCATTTCCGTTAAACTTAAACTTAGAAACTTTACGGAGGTTGCAAGGGAAAAAGGATTCACACTATCGAATGACCATCCGATCGGACGGTTATCCGATCGAACGATCATTCGACCGAACGACCTGTGTCCCATAGCCTTCAATACTTAAACTATTTGAGTTAGGATTTTGAACTAGTAAACTTTCACCCGAACAGTCATCCGATCAAACGGTCGTCCGACCGGATGACCATCCGATCGAACGACTTGGATTTATACTGTGACAACTGCCAAATTTGCATGCATCCGTACAATTAAATAATCTTAATTAGTGCTTAATGACTGTGCTGAATTATACTTAACTGCTTTCTGATTACTGCATCATACTTACATGTGCATCACATGTTGCATAATGACACATCATTATTACATACAAACTTTATTGTCATACATAATGCACAAAGCATGGTTAGCACAGTTAACGGATAAGACAGAAAAATGTTGACGGGGTTCAGTACATAGATAGACGTTGTTTTGAGACACAGTATGAGCCGAAATCAAGTACTACATTAGTATGGTGTGTAGGGAAGTAAGGACCATAAAACTGCTTTTCTAGGTGATAGTTTGAGTGCCGGAAAGTGCCTAAAACCCACATTAAGTGCAGGATTCTGCATATTTCAGCAAAATTCAGCTTTTTAACAAGCTAGTAATGTGCAAAAATATGGCAAAATGGTCCTGTATGCTTTCCCAAGTGTCGGGAATTAAAAGTGTCACAAAAGAGTACTTAAAGATCACTAAACGGAATAACTTGACACTTTAACGAACCGGTATCTAACCGAACAACCGGACATTACCCGAAACACCAAAATTATACTAGAAGTATTGTTTTATTATTTCTTGGCTAGTTATGATCCCTGAACACCTTAACACACTATACAACATACCTTATGCATAACACCTAAACTAATGCACTTAGCTTTCAACTAATTACCTACTTATGATTTAAACTTACAATTACCCCCCCCCCCCTGTATGTAATCGGTCACAAGGTGACCCCACCACCTAAGATTTCCATAATCTTCACAAGATCATGCTCAATCTTCTCTTAATTTACTTAAAGATTTGATGTGTACTTAAGGGACATAAAACCCAATGGACAAACACTCTAAAATGGTTATAAGAACACAAGCACTCACTTTACTTTATCCTCACCACAACTCACTCTCCTTCCTCTCTCCCTCTCTTCGGCCGTGAGCACCCAACACCACCTCCATCACTTTCAATTCAATCCAATCTATTCCAAGCTCATCTCAAGGTGTTAGAAGGTGTTTAAGGAAGCTCGGTGCTCTTGGATCTTGAAGGACCTTCATCAATTGCTTTTATCCACCATCTTTGTTACCTTCATCTTCAAGAGTTCACCCCTAGCCATAGAGCTAAGAGTAAGACTCTCATAACCTTTGTTACTTCTAATTTTGATTGGTTAAAAGATGTAGTATGTTGTAATCACAAGAACACTAAAAGACATAAACTTGAATCATGAACATAAGCTTACATATGATGAAATAATGTTGTTTAGTGTATGAATGATAATTGCTTGTGATTTACTTGAGATTATGATGTTAAGCATCATAAGGAGCTTGCTAGATTGTGATTAAACAGATAATCTAGCAAGTTAGAGGATGATTATGTGTTAACACAAGAAGATCATCCTCATATATAAGCATGAACTTGAATAATAAGATGATTCCTTGAAAAATAATAAACAAAGTAAGCTAGTGATCTTATGAATATAAGATTTATGAGTGGTTTTCCAAAAGAACCAAGTTCTAAATATGATTTTTAGAAGATCTTGATGCTTACTTAAATATACTCTATTTTTTGTGATAAAATAAGTATAAGAGCACATTGTTTACAAGAAAATTTTAAAAGAATGATTTTTGGAAAAATCATCTAACAAGTTGTAAACACTCAAATCTTTCAAGAATGAGATTTTTAAGGAAATAAACACACTTTAAGGGTAACTAAGTCTACTAAACATACTACCAAGTTACTACAAGTTTTTATGAAAACTCAAGTTCATGACTATTATGTAAAATACAATATTTTTGGCACTTGGTAAGTGTAGATTGATTGTTGATTGTTTGTGATGATTTTGAAAAGAAAATGATATGCTTTAATAGCATGGACACCTCCATTTTTAGGGGAAACTATAGCAAAATTTTCTAAAAATACAAACACTTGGAAAAATATTTTCTAACAAGTATTTACAAGTGTATTTAACTATGGTTTTCAATATAAACCTTGCCATAGGATTTGTTACAAAAACACAAGTATTGGAGGTTGGTTTTTATAAATAAAAATGGGCGAATATATATTTAGAATATATATATATATGACACTTGTGTGAATATTTGTATACGTTGTGAAATAGTTATATTATTTTAGGGTAAAATAATATGACTTAACAAATACCAAGAATTTACAATCCAAAATAATACCAAGAATATCAAGGAATAAGTATATAAGTTACACACACAATATTGTGGAACCGAACGATAGAACGTAACTTACAAAATATTCCGGAAAATACTGTTACAAATATATTTTTGGTAAATATTATTTTGGATACAAGAAATGAAAATATGATTTTTGTAAATATTACAAAGTTGTATCATATTTTTGACAAGGAGAAAATATATTATTTTTGGAAGTAAAAATATATTGTTTTGGAGTTATATATTGAGAATATATTGGCATATTTTTATTTGGAATAATACACCGGAATACGACGCCAATACATGACAAGTTATACGAATATAAGAATACGAAAACACATGTACGAATATACCCATCCTTGGGAAGGAAATACGAATACAAATACTTGAGAAGTATTGTTACAAACTAATGTTTCACAATTATCCCAAAAATTAAATATAAGTTAAAGTTAAAATAATTATTATTTTAACAAATAATTATAACTTGGGATAATATCATAAACGTAACTTAAAAACGTAAATACAAAGGCAAGGCTCGGCCCGTTCGTCTAATAGACCCTAGTACATTGTAGGAGTCGTGTTTGCTGAGGAGACTTGAGTTACGAGCACAGAAGACGCAAAACCGTGAGTTCATGTCCCCCTTTTCTTTTAACTGTTTTTAGTTTTATACTTCGGGGGTGAAATACATGTTACAGTGATTACAAACGTTTTATATATGGTATGGTTAGCTACGGAGGGTTACTGCTAGATCATGTGAATGGGTAGAGCGATTAAGGCCATCAATCCTCGTTGTAGGACCGGGGGGCATGAGTGATAGATCTATTTGGGTGTAGCAAGCCCCACCCCTGAGTCCGCTGAGTGGACCATGTGGTGACTATCTCTTACAGCCGGAGGCCCGATGCGAAATCTGCTAGGTTTGAGTCTTCCTGCATCACTTCACATATACCATTGGCTTTGCAACCCAGTGGTGATCTCTTTCTCCTTATTGCTACATACCAGGGACTTACATACATACTTACAACGTTTTCAAAGGTTTATACATAAACACAAATGAACACATGAACTCGCTCAACTTTTGTTGATGTTTTTAAACTACATGTATTTCAGGGAATTTATAAGTGGATCTGGCGGACGTTGGAAGTTTTTATGCTGCGTTAAGAATAAAGATGTCATCCATGGTCTTTGAGTTTGGTTAGTGTGTCTTATTCCTGGACGAGACACGCCTTCCAAACCTTGGTGTTATTCAATATCTTTTGAAAAGTCCTTAATGAACTCATAAACAATTTGTACGGTTTGTAAAACTTGAATTTGAAGTCTGCGTTTTTAAACAATGTTGCTATGTTTTAAACTTACTAATGGATGACAAACCTATGGCTTTATCATATAGTTGATGTTATGATTGAATGCAATGATATTAAGAAAGTTACACCATAATCATGCTTTCGCAAAAGTCAGGGTGTGACATATACTACAACGAAAACTTCAAAAGTTTGAAACTATTTACAAAACACATCTGCTGATCGAATGACCATTCGATCGAATGGTCATCCGTCCGGATGACCATCCGATCGGATGGGGGTCTATCTAATCCAAGGTTATCCGACCGGATGACCATCCGTCCGGATGGCCATCCGATCAGGAAACCTGTCCGACACTTTGCACTCTTTGATATTCTGTTAGACGCTTATCTGTTATACTATAACCAGGCTAACTCCAGCACTCCCTTCAATCTAATAGTAGGTGTCGATACTTAGCACCCACTGTGAGTATACTCGATCCCTTTTTGGTTTTAAACACTTTTGGGATGCAACATGTATTATATGAAACTTGACACTTGATACTTGAAACTACTTGAAACTTACTATATCCGTTGTGAACATGAAACTTGATACATGGAAACTTGAGACTTTTTATGCTATGTAAATGTTTAATCCTTGTGTGTAGTTCCGCCTTAACAATGGTAGAGCTATAGAGGTAATGCACCTCCCCGTTAGTCTTTGGGGTATTGTTAGGAGGAGTCTATTTGCTTTCCTTGAGTCTTGGGAAAGTGGTTAACGCATTGGAAACTTGGGGTATCACTTGGACTGCGTTTAATAGCATGGTGAAACTTATTATATGTGTTTATTGTTGGATATGAGTTTTTGAAACGTTTTAAACTATTATACTATTATCTACTCAAACTTGTATACTCGTCAACATTTTTGTTGATAGTATTTTAATACATGTTGCAGATTGATAGTAGTTGAGGAAAATCAGGAACATGCTAGGATGCTGCTAGAAACACATCTTAGATAATTCAGGAAACTTTGAACAGTGTTTAATCATTTTGTAATTTGATATTTGATGGTTAATGCTTTAGACTATTATGATGAAATGGATTAATCTATATTGAAATATTGAGTGTTATGGAAACTTTTGAGCAATCTGAACGCTTAGTGCCGCACCCCGATGTTTCCGCCATCGGTTGGGGTGTGACAGCAGGTCGTTCGAATCGCACCACTCACTCTCGTACGAATTGGCATATCCATTCGAACGAAAGTGCAAAAAGTCAATTTCTTGAAAAACTTGTCAAATTCGCACGAGACGGCATTCCCGATTCATACGAAAGCGCTCAGTCTTATTTGACCAATCAAACTTGACCAGTTCGCACGAAGCGACATCCCCTTTCGTACGAAAGGAGCTTATATCTTTCGTTTTAAAGTTTGATTTGACCGTGTGTTGACCTTTTCAGGTATTCTTCGAGAAGTTCAAAGATTGTAATCATGGAGACGGAATTTTACAGTGAGTTCTATGACGCTTTCAAAACTACATCAACATCTACACCAAGAACAGTATCAAATGCTATATCTGAGAGTTTAAGCATTGACAACGCTTATGGAACTTATCAAAAACCACCAAAGTTAATGAACATGGAGGATTACAATGGGTGGACTGAGCGTTTTTAAAACTGGGTCAAAGCTTATGTATTTGATAGCTGGTTAAAGTTAAAAGTTAGATATGAACGTCCAAAAAATGATCGTCAAGAAATAATACCAATTGAGAGTTTACGTGGAGATAAGAGAACGGATTACACTAATTAGTTAAAAATGATCACACTTCTGCAACAATCACTCAGAGATGATATAATTTCTTTGCTTCAACACTCAGAAACGTCAAAAGCAATATGGGAAGCATTGAAAAGTAAATATGAAGGTGGAGCAGAAATGATGAAAAGCAAGAAATCATTGTTAAAGAAAGAATTTGATCTTTTCAAGTGTTTAAAAGGTGAAAACATCAAACAGATGATAGAACATTATTGTCATCTGATACTTAAGCTGGAAAGACTTTAGATAAAAAGGACAATGAGGAAATAATCGACAAGCTCATAGATGCCTTACCAAATGAAGACGATTGGTCTACATACATCATGATCCTCAAGAATAGTGCAGAGTTTAGTACGTTGACGTTACAAATGCTGATTCAAAAGCTTGAAGGTCATAAGTTAGAAATTCTAAAGCAGAACAAAATGAGCAACTCAACTCTTCAATAGAATGTGAATCTGTACTATCGAGGGATCATATTGTCAAACAACCAATCCTCAAAAATTGGCACCGCTTTCAGTGCAGAAAACTCGGTTGGACCATCAAAAAATAGTTCATCAAACAGTGGTTCATCGAGCAGTGGTTTTGGCTTTTCAAACACAAATGCAAATTCAAACAATCAATCATCTCCTACATTGAATAATCATCAAACTCAGAACAACTCCAATGCAAATGAATCAATGCAACATAGTTGAAACCTGAACAACTCACAAAGCATGGGTGCTGATTAGGGGTGTTCAAAAAACTCGTGGCTCGCAGCTCGCTCAAAACTCGCTCGAAAAAAGTTTGAAAAAATCTCGGCTCGAAATTGGCTCGGTTGTAAACGAGCCAGCTCGGCTTGGTTTGTAAACGAGCCGAGCTCGAGCTTGGCCTGGCTCGGCTCGTGAGCCGGCTCGATAAGGTTTACATCCTTCATTTTTTTGTCCTACATCGCTCAGAAGACAAAAACTAAGGGAGTATTTCCCCTATAAAAGAAGGTAAAGACAATGTACAAAGTGAGTTAACTATTTATACTTGCATATTTAGCCATTTGGTTAAATTAAATTGCATATATGGCCCTTAGTATATAAAAATATTCATTTTTAGGGCTTTTTATTTAGTAAATTTTGCGGTTTTTTTGTTAGTTCAAGCTAGATCGAGCCGAGCTAGCTCGAATTTTAATCGAGTCGAGCTCGAGCCTCAAATCCCAGCTCGATTTGAATTTCGAGCTCGAGCCGAGCCAGCTCAAATTCAGTTCGAGCTCGAGCTGGGTTGAGCTCGGCTTGACTCGTTTACAGCCCTAGTGCTGATGCAGCTAAGCAGCAAATGATCTTTTTGGAAACAATTTTGGAGTCTTATGAAAGTCTAGTTGCGAGGAAAATCAGAAACCCCAACATGACTAAAGAAGACTATGAGCAAGCAAAACAATCTGATGTTAACGAAGCCGAAAAGTTACCAGAAAACATTGATGTTACCTATGATAAATCAGATAAAACCAACGAGGATGGAATTGAATCTAAGGTGGTTAACAAAGTAGTAAACAATGTTTTCAAAAACGAAAGTGAATCTGATAATGACTCCACTAAATTCAATAATCCTAGACAATTTTGAAGATGAAGAATGTTACTTGAACAATTACATTCCTAATCCCAAAACAACTCAAATGATGAACCTACTATGGTCATGTACCAGATGTGTGGATCAGATAAGTTGTTTTTAGATGAGGAGTTTTTGATTCAAAACGTCAAGGTGGACAAGATCGAAATTTTTTTTAAACTTGTGGAAGTCGACAAAAGTGGAAAATTTGTCGAGCTCAAAGAGGTTTTTGAATTTTCAAAAATACAAAGCTTATTACACTAAGCCTAGAAACCTACGCTTTCAAAATAAAAATCAGAACAATGGGAGGTTCGGGCAAGGGAGTGGTAAGCAACACCAAAAGAAAAATTTTCAAAAACTTGTATATGTGAAAAAGACGAAATTTGTGAAGAGTTCAAGTTCGAGCTGTGACAAAGAATCTGAAATTTTCCGACAAACAAATGAAAAATTCTTTGTTCGACAGGAAAAACGATAACAGGCTGAAGGTACCGGTAGTGTCTCGGACAACCGGACTTGTTTCAGATGCAATAAAGTTGGGCACATAGCATGAAAATGTCCCAAACTCACGCCTAATCGTGTTAATGTTTCAAACAAACAGAAACCAACTGATGAAAAGAAAAAGGGTCCGATGTTTGCACCAAAAGAGATTTTAAAGAAACAAAATGAATCTAAAATCAAATCTCAACCAGTTAAACAAATTTTCAAACCAAAAGAAACCGGTGAGACATCGGAACAAAATGAAAAGAAAGATTCAACATCTGGTGTTAAGAAAAATGTTTTGAACAAGCAAACTTGGATGCCTAAAACACAGGCAACGAATTCATATTCAATTTCTCCTTCAATATGCAACCTTTTCAGGTGATTCTTGAGTCTAAATTCATTAATTTTCATGTTCTACAAAACCTCTCTACCCATTTTTGTGATAGACGACATGCAAATTCATATTTGATTTCATGCTAGATTAGGGTTCTTGAATTCTATGATTTGGGGATTTTGACCTTAGAGACTTATTTGATGAGATTGAAGTTATGTTATTGCTCATGGTCATGTTAGGTTAGTTGGTAGATATTTTGGTAATTCTTTTGGATATAATATGAATTTATCATGAATAAAATCATCTTTATATTATATAGAAAATCATGTTAAAATACTCATTTAACAACATGATATACAACAAATATCATTATTGATTTTTTTTAGAAAATATATAAGTTATAAAATGTCCTATAATAGCTGCCTTAATTATTGGTAATTTATTTGTAATAAAAGGATTAAACAACTTTTAAAACCTAATTTATTCTCTTACAAATTTAACTATCATTACAAGATAATTAGAATTGTATAGTTTATATAACTCATTAGATGAATTTATGAAAATATAATTAAATTTAGAATCATACAAAATATAAAGCATTATAAGTATTTTCTTGTTATTATTTCCAACACCATGACAATTAATTAGGAATTCATATGATCATTTATTATTTTGTGAATTTATATAAAATAGACCTCATATAAATGGTTGTAATCATCTAGTAGTAAAATTAATTAGGTGGTTAAATATTATCCATTTCCATTTAATATTCACAAAAAAAGAATATAGTAACTTAAATATGTTTTGGACTTAGATAATTATTGATTAGCGACTCGTAAACTTAATGTTGAAAATTTATTATTATCTCTAAAATGCAAGACTTACAAAAGTGATAATATAATTAATATTATTACTAATCAAAGTTACATTTATTTAAATATATAATTCATGGTATATTTTTTATTAGGAAACCTAATACATAATATTGCTTTTACATAGAGGTCTCCAAATCAAGAACCCAAATCATTTGCTTTGTTATGTTGTTTCATTTATTTAGAATATTTTGTTACGAATATCTTAGGGTGATATGGTCACTTGATTGACCTCGTATACTCGTGCGATAATTCTTGTGAATTAATTTTTCGAAACCAGTGAGTAGATCTATTTCTCTCCCCTTTTTAGTCATTAATATTTTTTGGGGCGTGTCATGTTTTCTATTGTTTTCTATTTGGTTAAATAACATGCAAAGTCAATGTGTCACTATGTGTATCACATTCATTGTTTCTGTTATTTCTAGTATCTATCGTTGCATTTGTGTGTATCTATGTGTTTACTCGCTTTGTGTCACACGTTTCACGTGGATCTACCTAGCTGACTAGGTTCCCCACGGTCATGGGTTGTAGCCTATTATCGCCACCAGTATTAGACTCGCTATTCGGGGCTTGATTCTAATGCATGTTATAGTCTTCGAGTCTTATTGTTTCTATTGTATCTATATTGTGATTGTTGTGATTTGTTGATTGTTGTTGTAGTGGTGTTGATTATGGATGTTTCTACAACACATGGAGTTCCATGTTATGTTAAATAATTTTAGAAAAGATTTCTAAGTAAAATAATTCAATTAATAAAGCAAAACACTTTATGTAAAATATAGATCTATTCACCAGCATTTTGTTGACCCAAAATCTTTTTACGCATGATACAGGTACATAAGTAGGAGATAGTGTTGAAGGCAATGTTGGTGCATATGTCTGTCGACTTTGTCTTGTATCGAGTCTTGTGTCTAGATTGGATAGAATGGAGCTCGGTAGGCTAGATAATATGGTTTTAGTGATAACTGACCATTCCGCACGAAATGACAAGAGCCATTTCGTACGAAATGCCATGCCTATAAATAGGTGAGCTACCAATTCATTTGTAACAGTTCCTGATTCCGGTACCGAAGTGCTGCCGACGTGTCATTTGATCTATATTCGTGTCAAATCAATAAACAAGACAACTAAAGAGTGAATCAAGCTGTAATCAAATCTGTATCATTGAATTCCGCCTTTGATATGGATTAGAACTCTTCTGATAAACTCGTTTAGATCAATTCTCGATCCTACAAGTGGTATCAGAGCACAGGAGGAAGAGTTCTTACCGATTTCAGCTTGTTTTCATCAAAATTCTGACTTCTACACCTTCTTTTCAAAATTAAACAAGATTTTATGGTTAAAATGGATTGATTTTCTCTTATTATAAGCGAAACACTATTTTAACGAATCCTTGAAAAAAATTGGACCTAAAATCGAACTAAAAACTGATCAATTTGACAAAATTCCAGCCGATAAGTGTGACATCAGCATTTCATTTCGCACGAAATGAACTATTGAGACATCATTTCATACGAAATAGCTCATTTCATTTGAAAGCTGCCCCATTTCGCACGAATTGATCTTTAGTGTTCCATTTCGCATGAAATCGATTTCCATTTCGTATCAAGGTTCATTTCGCACCAAGGCATTTCGCTTGAAGGTGTCCATTTCGCACCAATAGATCCATTTCGCTTGAAGGCGTCCATTTCGCACCAAAAGTCATTTCGTTTGAGTGCCATTTCGTTTGAAACTTCAATTAACTTGAACTTTGAGATATTGTGAAATTTTTGACCGAAACATGGAAGAAGAGTTTTACAACGTGTTAGCTACTACTCCAGCTGCTCCAGTTACTGCTATTGAAACCATTGAAATAGAAAATGAAACGGGAACTTCTCAAAAGCCTCCAAAGCTTATGTATATCGAGGATTTTAAAGGATGGCAAAATCGTTTTGAAAACTGGGTTCAAGCCTATAAGTTTGATGCATGGTGTTCGTTAGATGTAGATTACGTTAAACCGAAAGATGAACGTGGAATTGAAAAAGCTTTAAGTGACTATTCAACGGTTGAGAAATTGAAATACACCAGTGAAAAAATGATGATTAGTCTTCTCCAACAATCCGTAAAAGAAGATAGTTTCGTGTTACTTCAACATGAAGAAACTGCTAGATCAATTTGGTTGGCGTTGATTAACAAGTTTAAGGGAAGCGCTGATATGATAAAAAAACAAACATGCATTACTAAAGAAATCATTTGATATGTTTGTAGCATTTGAAGGTGAATCAACAAAAACGACTATCGATAGATATTGTCATCTTGTTTGAGAAATGGGAATATTGGAGATCAAAAAAGAAGACGACGAATGGGTTGATAAGCTTGCTGATGCTCTACCACAAAATAAATGGGGAACATATTTGTTGATTTTGAAACATATGAGAAAATCTGAAAGTATGAATTTAAGTAAGTTCATTCAGAAGATTGAAGAACATGAATTGGATATTCAGAAAACTGCTATCATGAATAATCCAAATGCTCAACAGGATGTTAGTCTATATTACAGAGGAAACAAATTTGAGTCTACTCCAAGTCCAAAGATCAAGACTGCTTTCAGTGCTGATAGTTCTTTTGGAACAAATGTTAGTACTGTGACTCAGAGTGGTGGACATTCTTCATCTTATTCAAGTTTTGATCCAAATTTCTCAACACCAAGTTCATAACGACAGAGTTCAACAAATATGCAATGCAATGTTACATTGAATATTCAAAATGGTCAAAATCTCTCTCCAGAAACCGCAAAGCAACACATGGCATCGCTTGTAACTATGTTAGAATCGTATGAAAGCTTAGTTGCTGGACGAATTGGAAATCCGATGCTCACCAAAGAGGATTATTACCAGATTGATGCTGAAGAACTTGAGTTGATGGATATCAAGTGGTGTTTAGCTAGTGCTGTAAGAAGAGCTGAAAAACTCCAACAAATCACTGGTAGAGATGATCTTCGTGATGTTGCTACATCTCCGTTAGGGTTTGATAAAGCTAAGGTTACTTGTTTTCGTTGCCGAGAAAAGGGACATTTTAAACGTGAGTGCACAAAAAAAGAAGCAACAGGAAGACAAGATCAGTTTGGAAACAACGATTATCATCGAAAATCAATTTATCATCAGATTGCTCAACAATCATCATCATCTCGTGCTATTGAAGATGGAAAGAAGAAAGCTTATCTTGTAAATCAAGATGATGAAAGATTGGCAGAGGGATTTAGCTGGGATAAATACATTCCAGATAAAGAATTCTTAGAAAAATCAGCTTTTGTTGCTCAAATCTTGGAAGAAGAGTCAGTCAAATCTAAGCCAAAAAGAACACCGATTTTTGAGGAATTAGGATGTAATGCAGACACCGATGATGAAGAAGAGTATATCAATAAAGCTAGAAAAGGTCTGGATACTTATAGTTTCAATTTGTTTTTGTTTTTTTTTTTTTGCAGATAAGATCGAGATGTTGAATGAGAAGAAGGATGCTAGATTGAAGAGAGAACTAGAAGCAAAAAGGACAGCTGAAGAAAAGGTAAAATTGGAAGCTGAGAAAGCAAAAGCTGAAGAAAGTTCAACAGAGAAGGTCAAAGATGATGAGAGTCAGGTAAAAGTAGAATATGATGAAGAACCAATGATTGAGAAGGTGGTGGAGAAGTTTATTGAAGTAGAGAAAATAGTAGAGAAAATAGTTGAAATTGAAAAAATCGTTGAAGTTGAAAAGATTGTCGAGGTCACGAAACCTTGTCTGGAATGTTTGGAACCTTGCAAACATTGTGAAGAGAAAGACAAGAAGATTCGTGAACTTGAAGAGTTGAAAGAAAAATTATTGTTTGATGTGAAACATGTAAAAGAATCGTATGATGTGCTAAACAGATCAGTTGACAGTCTGAACAAGATAAACTTAGAAGTTGATGCTGCTATGACGATGATAAGCTCAACATTAATGACAAAGCAGAAGGTCATCAATGAGTATATTGAAGATTGTGCAAAACTGAAGCAAGATTTGGAACTCGAAAAGATTGAAAGTGAAAGGATCAAACGATTACTGTTGAGTTATACAACTTGTGATTATTTGATTGATCGAGTTTATCCTACTGTTGCAGGCCTTGAAGCATTTCAAGATAAAAAGACGGAAGAGAATACTGGTAAGAAACAAAGTGTCAAGTATAACAAGTGTCCGCCTCCAATCTATGAAAGCTATTCTCCCAGAAAACCAAATGAGGAACGATTAAAAAAGGCAGTCAACATAAAGTTAAAGTCTGAAACCATTGAAGAGTTACCAGACAACATTGATGTCACATTCACAGCGTCTGACACTGATCACGAGTCTGAGTTGTTAAAGAAAGTAGTCGATCAGGTGTTGGATATGGATGAAGAGTCAAAGTCGGAGTGTAACACCCCGTGTTTCTGAAGTCAAAGTCAAAGTCAAGGTCAAAGCCAACGACCGATTTCGCGCGACTTGACTAGTAGTGAATTTCTTTTATATGTTTATTTTAGCTGTATTATGTGGAGTAAGTGTCAATAATCACAATAATCGACGTGTGCTATTCGCTATTTAATCAACGTACGACTGTGAACTATAAAGTCAACTAAATGCTAATCAATCTGATTTAACAACATCGAACTCGCAGCTTGAATTACGCAATTTAGTTATTGTTATACGTGTGTGTGTGTGTGCCTTATGTGTTACTTGTGCATGTTTAAATTATGTTATGTGTGGTAATCAATCGAAACGCAATCGAAACTCAATCGCAATCGAACTCAATCGCAATCGAAATTGAAATCGAACTATGATAATTAGTGGAGAAGAGATAGCGCGAGATATGAATAGTTGGGATTAAAAGTAATTTGACTAGGAAACACTATCGCATCGAACCGCTCATAATCGCAATCGAAACAACAAAAATCGTCGCGCCAAACACTCGAACCAAGTGCCATCCGGCCGGATTGCCATCCGACCGGGTTGCCATCCGAATGAGGTGACATTCGACCGGACAGTCATCCGGGAGAGATGCCATCCGACTGACCTGCCCCTTTCCACTTTGGGTATCCTATAAATACCCCATGTCACTCTCATAGTTACCACTTTTGGCAACTGACGTCCGAACAGCTCGTGCTACTCACCTTTTCTTCGATTTCTCTCAATTTCAGTAAGATCTCGTCCTAAATATTGTACTTCCTTAATCTACACGCACTCCTACACCTTTCTATCTTCGGAATCTTAACTTTTAACCGTTAAATCACTAGATTTGAGGTGTTCTAGGATGACGTCATCATGGTGTTCTTATGAACTTCATGTTTTGGCCTCAACCCAACAAGAACAACTTAGATCTAACTGATTTCCACACAAGTAAACAAAGATCTTGCATAGATCTAAACACATTCATGGTGAAAAAGGATTGAAAGATGGTTTCTAACTTTCTTTCAACTCTTTTACACTCAATGCACTCAAAACCGATAGGATCGGACCTTGATCTAGTCTTCTACTCATTCTCAGTGTTGTGCTGGCTCAAGATCTGGATTCTACTCACGAGACCACCGACTTCGGGTTAACCAAGAACAACCGTCTTGAACCGGTTAACTGGTCGAACTAGGGTGATTCCTGTTTGATCGGGTCACTTGGGCCAAGATGGGGTTCTGTTGGTTAACACGCTGTCAAAACGTCTCGATAACACGACAAACAATCAAAACGGCCAAGTGAAAGACGAACGGAACAACCGGGACGGAATGCTATCCGACCGGACTACTGTCCGAACGAATAGCCATCCGAGCGGCCGGCTGTCCGAACGACCTACATCTTGGGTCCCACACTTAACCAATTATATCTGAAGTCTGAGTGTTGAACGAGTTACTATTCGGCCGGACTACCATCCGACCGAATTACCTTTCGGATCATGAGATACTTGGACTTTAACACTTAAACAATTTTCAACATGTTCAACAACAAGGTTGCCACCCGCTCGGATGGACATCCGACCGAGTGACCGCCCTGCTGTGGATTTGTTCTCACTAAGTAACCTCGCCACTCGAGTCGCCGTCCGACCGGATGACCATCCGAGCAGATTGTCATCCGCACGACTGACCGTCCGATCGACCGACTTGAAAGGTAGAGATACTTCTCAAAGGAATAAACAATCCACTCGAATAGTCATCCGACTGGACAACCGTCTGACTGGATAACCATCCGAGCGGATTGTCATCCCCACGACTAGCCGTCCGACCGGACTACCATCCGATCGAACTGCTGTCCGAGCCACTTACACCTTGCATCGTTTTACGCGTCGCTTATCGTTATGTTATCGTTCTGATCAGGCTAACCCTACTCTTTAACGCTCCCTTCAATCCATCATCGCTGTGAGTATACTCGATCCCTTTTTGCTTTATGCACTTTTGGGTGTTACATACGTTACCTATTCTAAATCACATCGAACACACTACTCAATACTATTTAAACGCTAACCGTTACCACATGTATTACGTGACTTAATGAATGCTTGTTTGTTATGTTTACACATAGAATGATGTCTACCTGCCTTAGCAACAATAGTACTATTAGTTTGGACTCAGCACCCGTTCACTCGGGGGTTGTTAAGGACAATTATTTGCATGGATTACAGTGGTGATCATCTATTATGAACTGCCTTGGGCAGTCAACCCGCAGTCATTGGTATCGATAGGTTCATGTCGATAACTAACATGCCTCATTTCACTTTGTGTACGTGCTGGTTATGCGTAACGCTTTCGAACTCTATATGATATTATCAAACTTGTATACTCACCTTTACACTATGTGTATTGACTTTTATTTTAACGTGTGTGACGGGTGCTTAGGATGCTTATCTGCTAGGAAATCGAGGCTAGAATAAGGTCTTAGAGGCCAACAAATAGTTTTCTGTACAAATGAAATCTGAGTTGTTGGAACAGAACTATTTGCCTAGATTTTGTCTGTAATAATTGTATTATCTTTTGAGACATGGTATGCGACATGTTATTTTAAATTGATTGGTAATGAAATTGTTATAGAAACTTCTGGACAATCTGTTTCGCTCAGTGCCATGCCCCGATGTTTTCGCCATCGGTTGGGGTGTGATAGATTGGTATCAGAGCCATAACTATAGGGAATTAGGCAAGACTCAACCTAGTCCAGGTCGATGTCTTAGATACCTAGTCTATAGTTAGGAACCAACAGACCGACTTGTGCATATCCGTTAGGGAATTATGTATAAGCTTATTTACCATTTCTCGCTATTCTCGCCTATGCTACACTATCACTGCACTCGAATTTTCAACTATGAAAGAGCCACTAAGTCGTGATTAAATGTGAAAACCGCAAACTCTCAACTAAACTGCTCGATCAACCCATATTTTTATCTCTAAACCCGAGAATTTGCGTGGACCGAGAGTGAAACCCATACTTTGACGCATAATCCTCCCTTATTTTATCAAAACAGGGACGAAGTTGTTAAGCCAGGGGTGAAACCCTGACGACTTGTTCCGCCCTTTTTAAAAAACTCTCACCAAAGTCTCGACGGACTCCAACGACCTGAAGTCACAATATGGCTAACGGGATGCATGCCCAACGCCCAAGAATCGAGGCAAAAGCACAGTCCTGGAGGTCAAATGTGTACAACAAGTCCTTGTGAATAGTTGAATCACTTTGGATAGTCTATGTCTAATACCCGCAGACGATCTATTTCCCAATTTTTATGTGTTTTGATTCTGAGCAACTGCTGACTCTGATGATTCATTGATTTTATGTGCTTTATGTGAATTTGCCTGCTTATATGTTTAAATTTTGGAGATTTATTCGATTTTACTTTCACTTCAATCGACACGCACGACTCGCACTGCATTTCTATCTCAAAACGCTGACAAATCGCTAAACTGTGGACAACCTTATGTTATGTTGTACGCTTACACTATACTACTCGATATGTTATCGCGATCGCTATTCTCGAACGCGCGTAGACCTTAGATAATAGATGCAGTCAGAATGCCCTACGTGTCTCTATATGCATCTAGTGATTACATGATTATGTGCTTTTGTGGATTCTGTGCTCTACGTGCTTATGTGCCTTTGTGTTATGTGAATCTGCGATTATGTGCTTATGTGTTTATGAGATACATGTTACATTGCGTGTTCCTAAACTTTAGTAAGTATTAGATGTGTGAGGTGAGATTCGATTATGATGTGTCTGAGACCTATGACGATGTCTGTTGCAGACAATGTCAACTGGACCATCATCCCGTCACCCACGACTCTCTCGTCAAGAACAGAGGGACAAACGCCTTGCTGCCATCTTCGCTAAACAAATGGCCAAGGTTGTGCCTCAGATCGTGAGTGAGATTTATGAGAACGTCAGCAAATCGTCTGAGGAGTCTAGAACCGAAGCTCCTAAAGTTGCTACCAAAACTGCTTTCAACTTCAAGCAGTTCAAGGCATGCGGTCCAAAGGAATTTACTGGAGAAGATGGCCCGACGGCTATGTTTCAATGGTTCGATTCCATCGAAGTCACTCTGCGCCAAAGAGGCTGTCCTGAAAATCTCCGTACCCTAAACGCTGCTGCCGTCTTCCAGTCCCGCGCACTAGACTGGTGGACGGCCGAGAGAAACAAACGCGGGAATGATGCAGCTTATGAGTTGACTTGGGAAGAGTTGAAAGCCATCATGATGGACGAATTCTGCCCTCCCCATGAACGCCAAAAGCTGGAGGACGAGTTTTGGAACATAAAGCAGAAGGATGGAGATAACGCTGCCCTGACTGCTCGCTTTAAGCAGCTTAGCATCATTTGTCCCGATCAAGTGAAGATGTCTGACATGGCAATCAAGAAGTACATTCGAGCTCTACTCGACTGTGTTACGGATTTTGTGCATGCCGCAAAGACCACCACGATTGAAGAAACTTACTTGCTTGCCGCTGAAATCAATGACAAGCGGGTAAAAGCTGGAGTTTGGGATAAAGCTTCAAAGAGTCTGCACCAAGTCACCGCCGCACCTGCTGCTGAAACCGCCACCACTCAGTTGTCAAAATCCTCACGCCGCAAGAAGAAGAACAACAACAGCTGCTCCAGCAACAAGAACTGTGCTGTCACTACCACTGCTGCTCCTCTTCAGGCCATACCGGCCCAACAGCAGCATCATCACCGTCCAGCACCAGTTACTTATGCACCACCAGCAAAGCGTGCATACACAGGCCCCCACCCAGCTTGCCCGACATGCTCTTATCATCACCCGGTGGGTCTCGCCTGTCGTTTTTGCGCTCACTGCAACATGTACGGCCACTTCACTGCTAACTGCCATACTGGTCCTTGTCAAGCCCCAGCTCAAGCCACCGCTCATCAAGCTCTGCTCCCAGCCCCACAAGGCCAACAAGCAGCTCCGGCACCCGCGATCAACGCCAGAGTCTGCTTCGCATGTGGTGATCCCAACCACTTTGTGAACATGTGCCTGAACAGGGTTGTGAAACAAGAGCCCCAGCAGTAGCAGCAATACCAACAGCAACAGCCTCAGCAGCAGTAACAAGCCGCACGCGCCAGAACTTTCAACATCAATGTGCGCCAAGCCCAGGCTGACAACAACGTGGTCAATGGTACGTTCCTTGTGAATGGTATTTATGTTTCATGTTTGTTTGATACTGGAGCTGATATTTGCTTTGTGTCGTTCGAATTCGAGAGGTTACTTAGTCGTAAACGCTCCCATCTCCCCTCGACGTTCGATGTTGAAGTCGCTACTGGAAGAACGTCGCCGTTAATTTTGTTCTTCGTGATTGTACTCTTGAGCTTAACAATCACATCTTTCCGATCGATCTTATTCCGATGCAACTCAGAAGTTTTGATGTCATAGTAGGCATGGACTTTCTTCACGAAAACCATGCTGAAGTTGTGTGCTTCGATAAGATGATACGATTCTCGCTCGCGAATGGTGATTTATTGTGTGTTTATGGTGAAACTACTTCGAAAGGTCTCAAACTCATGTCATGTGTCCAAGCTAGCAAGTATCTCCGCAAGGAATACAGAGTTTTCTTGGCTAACATTGTAGTAGCGGAGAAGGAAAAGAAAGGGAACACATTAGTGAAAAATGTACCTATTGTTTGTGAATTTCCCAACGTTTTCCCTGACGACCTTCCAGGATTACCACCAAGTCATGATATCGACTTTCGTATCGACCTCATTCCTGGAGCCAACCCTATTGCCAAAGCTCCTTACCGACTCGCGCCATCCGAAATGCGTGAACTCTCGAACCAACTTCAGGAATTACTTGAGAAAGGCTACATTCGCCCAAGCACCTTTCCTTGGGGCGTGCTAGTCCTTTTCGTTAAAAAGAAGGATGGGTCGTTCAGGATGTGCATCGACTATCGGGAGTTGAATAAGTTAACTATCAAGAACCGCTATCCCCTGCCTCACATTGATGATTTGTTTGATCAACTACAAGGTGCTACGTATTTCTCGAAGATCGATCTACGCTCAGGCTATCACCAACTACACATCCAAGAGGATGATATACCCAAAACCGCGTTTCGCACTCGTTATGGCCATTACGAATTCGTTGTTATGCCTTTTGGTTTAACCAACGCACCCGCGGTTTTCATGGATCTGATGAATCGCGTGTGTAAACCATATCTCGACTGTTTCGTCATCGTATTCATCGACGATGTCTTGATCTATTCCAAATCGAAAGCCGAACACGCGTAACATCTATGTTTGGTTCTCGAGCTACTCCAGGGGAATCAACTCTATGCGAAGTTCTCCAAGTGTGAATTCTGGTTGGAGGAGGTTCAGTTTCTGGGTCACATTGTCAATAGTCAGGGTATTCACGTCGATCCTGTGAAGATTGAAGCCGTTAAGAGTTGGATTACAACTAAGAACCCGTCTGAAGTCCGTTCTTTTCTCGGACTAGCGGGCTATTATCGACGATTTATCGAAGGATTCTCAAAGATCGTTGTGCCGCTTACCGCTTTCACGCATAAAGACAGGCCTTTTGTTTGGGGAACCGAGTAAGAGTCTGCTTTCCAAACTCTCAAGCACATGCTTTGCAATGCTCCTGTTCTCACATTGCCCGATGGAAACGACGATTTCATTGTCTATTGTGATGCTTCCAACCTTGGTCTTGGTTGTGTTCTCATGCAACGAGACAAGGTTATAGCATACGCATCTCATCAGCTCAAAATCCACGAGAAGAACTATACAACCCATGACCTCGAGCTAGGTGCAGTTATTTTTGTGTTAAAGATTTGGCGACACTACCTGTATGGTACCAAGTGTACGATCTTCACCGATCATAGGAGCCTACAACATATCTTCGACCAGAAAGAACTTAATATGTGTCAACGCCGATGGGTAGAACTTCACAACAATTACGACTGTGAGATTCATTATCACCCAGGCAAAGCAAATGTTGTTGCCGATGCACTCAGCAGACGGAGCTATCTGCTTAGCACTCGTAACGTCCAAGCCCAATACAATCTCGAAACCCTCATCCGCGAAGCTCAGCATGCATGTTTTAATGAACGCACTCTGAAGAAGGAAAGAATCTACCACGATGGAGCCCAGCTTGTGAATAAGTCGAATGGGATATTCCACTTTCTAGAACGAATTTGGATCCCTAAACGGACCAATTTGTGACAGATTTTGATGGATGAAGCCCACAAATCCCGGTATTCTATTCATCCTGGTGCCGACAAAATGTACCAGGACCTTCGCTACAAGTACTGGTGGCCTGGCATGAAAAGGGATATTGCTCTCTACGTTGGAAAATGCCTGACTTGTGCAAGAGTCAAGGCTGAACATCAAAGACCCTCTGGCTTACTCGAACAACCGTCGATCCCTATGTGGAAGTGGGAGAGTATATCTATGGACTTCATAACAAAGCTTCCGCACACGTCATCTGGTCACGACAGCATCTGGGTTGTTGTTGACCGGTTGACCAAATCTGCTCACTTTTTGCCAATACGGGAAGACTACAAGGTAGAACGATTAACCCGAATCTACACCAATGAGATCATTTGTAATCATGGGATGCCTCGTGACATCATCTCTGACCGTGATGCTCGGTTTACCTCCCGACTGTGGGAAACGTTTCAAACGGCTCTCGGTACATCGCTTAATCTAAGTACCGTATTCCACCCTCAAACCGACGGTCAAACTGAAAGAACGATTCATACTCTTGAAGACATGCTCCGTTCGTGTGTCATAGATTTCGGTGGTAATTGGGATATATACCTGCCGTTAGTTGAATTCTCGTGTAACAACAGTTATCATTCCAGCATTCAAATGGCACCATTCGAGGATTTATACGGAAGAAAATGTCGATCGCCTATTGTATGGCACGAGATCGGTCACTCGCAACTAACCGGTCCCGAGCTATTACAAGAAATGACTGACAAAGTCCTCCAAATTCGAGACAACTTGTTGAAAGCTCGAAGTAGACAGAAAAGTTACGCCGATAGACGACGCAAGCCCCTTGAATTTGACGTTGGCGACTACGTACTCCTAAAGGTATCACCTTGGAAGGGTGTGGTCAGATTCGGCAAGAAAGGGAAACTAGCGCCTCGATATGTTGGACCTTTTAAGATTCTGGAAAGGATCGGAAAAGTCGCCTACAGACTCGAACTACCGGAGGAACTTAGTAACGTCCACCTGACTTTCCAAGTGTCAAACCTCTGAAATTGCCTGGCTAAGCATGATTTAATTGTACCCCTCGATGACCTTCAAGTAAACGAAACACTACACTTCGTGGAGAAGCCTGTCAAAATCATGGATCGCCAAACCAAGCAGCTCAGACGCTCGCGCATTCCTATTGTGAAAGTCCGATGGGAAGGCAAACGAGGTGCAGAGTTCACTTGGGAACTCGAAAGCGACATGAAGGCGAAGTACCCACAGTTGTTTGTTACGGCTTCGGCCTGATTTCGGGACGAAATTCCCTCAACTAGGGGAGGCTGTAACACCCCGTGTTTCTGAAGTCAAAGTCAAAGTCAAGGTCAAAGCCAACGACCGATTTTGCGCGACTTGACTAGTAGTGAATTTCTTTTATATGTTTATTTTAGCTGTATTATGTGGTGTCAATAATCACAATAATCAACGTGTGTTATTCGCTATTAAATCGACGTACGACTGTGAACTATAGGAAGTAACAATGCGATAAAGTCAACTAAACGCTAATCAATCTGATTTAATCAACATCGAACTCGCAGCTCGAATTACGCATTTTAGTTATTGTTATACGTGTGTGTGTGTGCCTTATGTGTTACTTGTGCATGTTTAATTTATGTTATGTGTGTTAATCAATCGAAACTCAATCGTAATCGAACTCAATAGCAATCGAAATCGAACTATGATAATTAGTGGAGAAGAGATAGCGCGAGATATGAATAGTTGGGATTAAAAGTAATTTGACTATGAAACACTATCCCATCGAACTGCTCACAATCGCAATCGAAACAGAAAAAATCATCGCGCCAAACACTCGAACCAAGTGCCCTCCGGCCGGATTACCATCCGACCGGGTTTCCATCCGAACGAGGTGACATCTGACCGGACAGTCATCCGGGCGAGATGCCATCCGACCGACCTGCCCCTTTCCACTTTGGGTATCCTATAAATACCCCATGTCACTCTCATAGTTACCACTTTTGGCAACTGACGTCCGAACAACTCGTGCTCCCATCTTTTCTTTGATTTCTCTCAATTTCGGTAAGATCTCGTCCTAAATCTTGTACTTCCTTAATCTACACTCACTCCTACACCTTTCTATCTTCTGAATCTTAACTTTTAACCGTGAAATCACTAGATTTGAGGTGTTATAGGATGACGTCATCATGGTGTTCTTATGAACTTCATGTTTTGGCCTCAACCCACCAAGAACAACTTAGATCTAACCGATTTCCACACAAGTAAACAAAGATCTTGCATAGATCTAAACACATTCATGGTGAAAAAGGATTGAAAGATGGTTTCTAACTTTCTTTCAACTCTTTTACACTCAATGCACTCAAAACCGATAGGATCGGACCTTGATCTAGTCTTCTACTCATTCTCCGTGTTGTGCTGGCTCAAGATCTGGATTCTACTCACGAGACCACCGACTTCGGGTTAACCAAGAACAACCGTCTTGAACCGGTTAACTGGTCGAACTAGGGTGATTCCTGTTTGATCGGGTCACTTGGGCCAAGATGGGGTTCTGTTGGTTAACACGCTGTCAAAACGTCTTGATAACACGACAAACAATCAAAACGGCCAAGTGAAAGACGAACGGAACAACCAGGACGGAATGCTATCCGACCGGACTACTGTCCGAACGAATAGCCATCTGAGCGGCCGGCTGTCCGAACGACCTACATCTTGGGTCCCACACTTAACCAATTATATCTGAAGTCTGAGTGTTGAACGAGTTACTATCCGGCCAAACTACTATCCGACCGAATTACCCTTCGGATCATGAGATACTTGGACTTTAACACTTAAACAATTTTCAACATGTTCAACAACAGGGTTGCCACCCGCTCGGATGGACATCCGACCGAGTGACCGCCATGCTGAGGATTTGTTCTCACTAAGTAACCTCGCCACTCAAGTCGCTGTCCGACCGGATGACCATCCGAGCGGATTGTCATATGCACGACTGACCGTCCGATCTACCTACTTGAAAGGTAGAGATACTTCAATGTTTTTAAAATACTACAACGAAAACTTCAAAAGTCAAGCCATCATACACAAACACATCCTTCTCAAAGGAAGAAACAATCCACTCGAATAGTCATCCGACCAGACAACCGTCCGACCGAATAACCATCCGAGCGGATTGTCATCCGCACGACTAGCCGTCCGACCGGAATACCATCCGACCGAACTGCTGTCCGAGCCACTTACACCTTGCATCGTTTTACGCGTCGCTTATCGTTATGCTATCGTTCTGATCAGGCTAACCCTACTCTCTAGTGCTCCCTACAATCCATCATCGCTGTGAGTATACTCGATCCCTTTTTGTTTTATGCACTTTTGGGTGTTACATACGTAACCTATTCTAAATCACATAGAACACACTACTCAATACTATTTAAACGCTAACCGTTACCGCATGTATTTCGTGACTTAATGAATGCTTGTTTGTTATGTTTACACATGGAATGTTGTCTACCTGCCTTAGCAACAATAGTACTATTAGTTTGGACTCAGCACCGGTTCACTCGGGGGTTGTTAAGGACAATTATTTGCATGGATTACAGTGGTGATCATGTATTACGAACTGCCTTGGGCAGTCAACCCATAGTCATTGGTATCGATAGGTTCATGTCGATAACTAACATGCCCCATTTCACTCTGTGTACATGCTGGTTATGCGTAACGCTTTCGAACTCTATATGTTATTATCAAACTTGTATGCTCACCTTTAAACTATGTGTATTGACTTTTATTTTAACGTATGTGACAGGTGCTTAGGATGCTTATCTGCTAGGAAATCGAGGCTAGAATAAGGTCTTAGAGGCCAACAAATAGTTGTTTGTACAAATGAAATCTGAGTTGTCGGAACAGAACTATTTGCCTAGATTTTGTCTGTAATAATTGTATTATCTTTTGAGACATGGTATGGGACATGTTATTTTAAATTAATTGGTAATGAAATTGTTATGGAAACTTCTGGACAATCTGTTTCGCTCAGTGCCATGCCCCGATGTTTCCGTCATCGGTTGGGGTGTGACACGGAGTCTAAAACTGAAAGTTCGAGTTCATCAGACAAGAGTCCGAGTTCATCAGTCAAACGGGTTTACAATAAAGAATTTCTAATGTCAAAATGTTATACTGCTAACAAAATAGTATAAACCTGAGTTGCAGCTTAAGATGACATCCAAACAACAATAAGATTTGATATCATGTAAGATTCAGACTATGAGTAAGAGCACCAAAAGATATACCACTCATTATTTTCATATGTTACTACCTTAAACGAGTTTTTTAATTAAAACTCACCCATAACCATATACCACCACCATGTCCCTTTGCTCTATTGATCTTGAAATAGAACGTACAACTCACTTGATCCTTTTCTGTGCCGAAAATCAATTGTAAATGCTCCGCCATCGTTTGAGGATGAATTGGTTAATTGAATGCAGTGATGATTTCGTAGATTTGTGTTTGGGATGAGGGAGACGGGAGTGGAGAAGATTGGGGTTTTTAAAGTAAAAGGATGAAAAAAGTGAATAGGGCAAGAATTTAGGATTTGTTGGACATTTCAATGTCATGTAAAAAAAATATGGATCCCGTAATATACCATATTGCTAACTCGGAAAAATGGGTGGGAAAACAAAAAAGAGAGGCCCTCAGGATGTGCCAAGTGTCCTCATTACGTTTCTTTTATTATATAGTTAAGATTAAGATTATTAATATAATAACATAAAGAATATTAATTTAATAATTCTAATATTATTAATTAGTTTATCATAACATAAAATATTTGATCTAATTTGCACGGGTCTCCTCTAATTAATTTTATATAGTTATTAAATTCTATTTAACTTATGGTTGTAATTTATTTAATTAAAGATCAATCATACATATAAGTTATTTCTCATTATTATACAAGATATTTACATAGCTAATTGAGTTTACATTTGATCAAATTAATAGGAGTTTAGTTTTTTAGTTATTAACAATAAAAAATATATAATTTAAAGTTATAAATAGTGGAATCCCTCGCACAATGCGGTAGGAATTCAGCTTTGATCGGTATCAGTTTGATTCGTTACGATACTGACACTCGGTATAGCAACCTAAAGAAAAAACAAATGAAATAAAATCGTTAAACCTTAGAGTAACAAAATCTTGTGGTAGTTTTTTTTACTATTCCTCACACAAAAAAACAAAACATAATATCAAAGTGAAACTCATTAATGAAATATGTGCACTCGCTAATATCTAAGATTTAGGCATACTAGTAAATTTATCATGTGTAGCTTTCCATTTCAAATT
Source organism: Helianthus tuberosus (assembly GCA_030545235.1). Lineage (NCBI taxonomy): Eukaryota > Viridiplantae > Streptophyta > Magnoliopsida > Asterales > Asteraceae > Helianthus > Helianthus tuberosus. The sequence continues at coordinate 30,721 of JARYGA010036429.1, read as the reverse complement.
ATTCATAATTCAAGTTGTGTAAATTGTAAGTGACAACTTAGGTATTTATTGATAAATAACAATAATTATCTATGATAAATTAGCATCTAAAATTGTCTTAATTTATTTTATTTTTCTTTAAATTTTAAAGAAATTAACATTATCCTGATTATAGGTGGTTTTAAGCAATTTTTTATGGAATTTTAAGATCAAATAAAAAGTTTATTTTGACTAAATAGAATGAGAAAAAATCTTAACCATTCATTTTTCAAATCAATTGTTAAAATAAAAATGTAACAAAAAAGAGGAGTGTAAGGGTATCTTGGGAAAATCCTATTTATTGACTTTCTCTTTCCACATGCAACGCACATGCATATTTCACCCCCATTTTTTAAGCGTTTATAACTTTTTTATACGACATTATTTTTTTTATAAAACTTTCACCATAAAATCGAGCGTCTTTTTATCTTTAATTTGAGCACCATATTGCCATATATAGTATAACATTTTTTGTGCTGGATTTTTGTACTACATTTTTGTGCTGAATTTTTGTGTCTTAAAATTTTTTTCCTGAATTTTTTGTGCTGTATTTTTTGTATTAGATTTTTTTGTGCTGGATTTTTGTGCTATATATTTTTGTGCTGGATTTTTTGTGCTAGATTTTTTTACTAAATTTTCTTGGTGTATTTATTAGAAGACAAAAGGAGTGTCACATGTCATTTTCACACTTCTACTTATAAGGATCAAAATTTCTTAGTAACAAAATGTACTTCAGGAGTGCCACATGTTATTATCAGAATCCTTATTAGGCTAAAATCACTGAAAATTATTATATTTAACCCAAAGCGATCCTTACCCAATAATATATTATAAATTGAAAATTATTATATTGTTAACCCAAATCGATCCTCCCCAATAATATATTATAAATTGAAAAATATTATATTGTTAACCCAAATCGATCCTTCCCCAATAATCTATCTATACTATATAATAAAAGAAACCAATAAAAGGACACTTGTCATTATTCTAGACCATCATTAAATCTAGATAATTATTATTTAATTTAAATTATTAAATTTAATATATATTTCAAACATTTAAGAAATTATGGATAAAGTTTCATAAAATATTAAATTTTAAAGTTATATAATTTAATAATTACCGATAATTTATACTTATCTGATTAATTTAAATTTAAATATTATTTTGTAGCTATAAGTTTATCTATTTGGCTGCCTAATCTGGACATTTCAACATTTCTTTAGAACTAATAAATTAAGACCACTATTATTTAAATAAAACTTGAGTTATTAAATGTATGTTCACATGAGTGCTAAAACTCGTGAGAAAGTCGATGATAAAGGTGGTCTTCTAATCGATGGTTCAAATGCTTTCATATTTGTAAACTTGACAAACATCACACGTTTTGATCATACATGACACAAAATTTTGTTTGGATATCAGAAACGCATCTTAAAAATGTCGTTTTCTAGAGTTAATTGCCAAAATCGTCCCTGAGGTTTGGGCATGTTTGCCATTTTCGTCCAAAATGGGTTTTTTTTGTACCAAATAGCCCCCATGTTTGTAACTTTTTGCCATTTTCATCCAAATGCCTAACTGGGTTAGAAAGTGCCGTTTAATGAGAGTTTTTTTTTATATTTTATTATATTAAATCATCTATTACTCTCTTCTATCTTTCTCTACTCTTCAATCACGTTTGATACCCAACCCTTAGGTATCATAAACATCTTTAAGACACTTAATTAGGCATCATAAACTGAACTTTACACAAATGTACAACACAAAAGAACAATACTCACAACCACCTGATTCATTTATTATTCTTCTCGTCCTTCTTTGATCGTATAGACCGCAAGCACGAACGGTTCACCAACATCATACGCTCGACTACATGGAACCCAATGCAGCTCATAAACCCTACTCAAAGCACCAATCTTAACCTTATCCCCCTCTTTAAGCACCACATTAACCCCTGGTTCAATCCTCTTCCCCGAAACCCATGTCCCTTGAGCTACACCATTAACAAAACATATTAAACACTTTATAATCAATCAATTTCAATTCCCCCAAATTAACAATACTCGAACATAACCTAACCTACACCTATCACAACTGACACAACATACACAATTAAAACTATATTATCAGCAGATAAAGGCGTGTTTTGTGACACCTGTGTCACTTCAACAATCAAAAAATGCCAAACCAATGAAATATTGTATTTCATACTTGGGATTTGTAAAAATATGTGTATCGTTTGCACATATCAACTCTTGTTCTATTTTAAGCTTTAAATCGCTTTCTGGAGGGTTATACGCGCTCTGATGCGTAAATATAACCAGTTTAATCCAACGAACACTCTGGAATAGTGAAATAGGCTTAACATACCTTAAATAACATTTTCATAACTTAGAAATAAGTTTTAAAGGCTTTGGTATGGCAAAAACAAGTTAAATCGCTTACAGGGACTAAACTTGACAAACTGCGAAAGTATGCCAATTTGAACTGTAACAGACATTCCGGAACATGACCATAAGTTAAAAATACCATAAATATCCTTCACATAGCTTAGAAATAGGCTTTGAGGGGTTCGGTGTGCTAAAATAAACTTTTGGGTCATTCAGGGACTAAAAGCGTCAAAAAGTGCACAAGTTTGCATTTTCGCGCATAACTTACGTTCTGAATACATCCGGACATCCAAAAATTTATGTAAGCACTAAAATATTTTATTTTAGTGTTTGGCATAAGAAAAATCCATTCGTCACGCCATTTGGATCGTTTTTCGCGCTTATGCGCATTCCGTCGTAATTAACCGAACATCGCAACCGTACGGCTAAACGAACCAAAATCCGATATATTTTTTAGCACGTTTTAAGTTCCCTATACTTTAACTTCATTTTAGAGCTTTGAAATGGGGTTAACGGGCCTTAAACGTGTCAGAAATGAGCTTATTACACAACAGGGACCAAAACTGCAAATCTGCCAAACTGGTCCTTGCGCACCTCAACAATGGGAGTGTTGCGGTGCGCAAGCAGGGGCCAGATGCAGCAAAACGTTTTTCACAGCCTGTTTCCAGCCTTTAACCCCTTCCAAAGGCCAATGCCATGTGTCCAACTCTTATGGTGGGAGCAATATGAGTTACCACAACATTCCGACAAGTGTACGGGCTAGATCATTCCCTCTTCTCCAAGAAACGATCCTAACGGTGAACCGAAATCTATTAATACCCAACCCCCTTCATTGCAAAACCCACTTGAAATCTGAGATTTCTCTAAGTTGGGGTGTTTCATCACCTCATACCTGAGAATACTTGGATTATCAATCTTGCGGGGACCCTTTGTAAGTGTTCCTTCGTTCTTTTATTGCTTTTTGAGTCTGAAAGTCAAACTTTGTTTGACTTTCTGCATTGACCAGTTTATGGTCGATGCGAAGTTCGTTTGAACTTCATAACGTGAGCGTGATCACGATGGTTATAGTCCTTAGTGACTATACCTACTGATTACCACGTTATCAAGACTCGGTGACGAGTCGTAGTTTCGGCCAAAATGCGCATTCTTGCGTATTTTGTAACCAAACTACTCTTAGGTATCAAAACCGTTTGTTTTGATACCAAACCTGTTTTCTAAACTTAGTTAAGCATGTTTTAGCATGCTTAGCTCGTCACTTTTAGTTTAGTGCTTATATAGGGTCGTAAGGTAAGCGATCTAAACAATCGCTTATACTTTCGAACCCGGCCCATTTGGTCGATCATTAGGATCCGACCAAATACCTTAGATGACCATAGTGTATAGGGAATAACCTTCCGAGGTTATACCTTATGGTCACATCGTTTGAGTAGTTGTATGATAGGTAGTTTATATGCCTTAGGTAAATTACCAGAATACCCTTTTCATGTATAATTGGTAATTAAGCATATGTAACCTAAACTTTTGTCACATAACTGATTATGTAACATGTTTAGGCATATAACACTTGTCATAGGGCTAGTTAGACGTCTCGAGTGCGCTTTTGCGCGCACGACGCGTTAAAGTAGCATAAGCTACCTTAATGGGTCGCGATGGGTCGAAAGCACTTAGGTTAGGTTTCATTTTAGTATGTGGGCTTTGTTAAACCATATTACATGAGTTCACATACTCATTTGGTTTACGAACCCTCATTCTATCCGATCCTCCGATTTAGGTCTGGTTTATTAACATAGTTACCTATATTAGGTGCCGTTTGATTCCGTGATCTCTTGCATTGCTTGGTGGTTATCTTAGGACTTCTGAACAATCTTAAGTGAGTACATAGTTCCCCTATTTTACTGTTTTCCAAACTGTTTTGGGGTGAAGCATGTGTACCTATGTGTTATTTTCATGATTTCAAAGTATAATTGATTATACATGTTATTACTTATCTTTTGACAAACTAAATGACTATCTATGGTTTAAACACTGATTTCTCAAAGAACATAAAATAAAAATGTTGAATTGTACTTATTTTATGTTCATCAGACCGATTGTTAGTATGATATAGTGCTATAGGATTAGACACCACATTCCTGTTGTCATGGAATGTCTGAAACCAATTTGTTTCTCCATCCAAATAGGGATTGCCTTTGTGGTATCCCTATAGTCTCAAAGGTGTAGTTTGATGCACTAGGTCTGAATGAACTCTTAAATCACACTTTTAAAGTATAGTTTGATGTACTCTCATGTGTGGTATTGTACAGAACCAACATATATATTTTATTAGCGAACCAAAACATATTTTGATATGTTATTTATAAAACCCAAAGCATATTTCGATATGTTATATATGAAACCAAAACATAGTTTAATATGTTATTTACAAATCCAAAAGCATACTTTTAATATGCTACTATAAGGTTATTCGTTTAACCTTACATTATTTTACAAAGCATAACTTTTGATTTATTCAAACACTTTGTTTTGTACATTTTTACTTGTGGTTTAAGAAATCTCATTTTACTTACCATACATAACTTTTGTTTACACATTACATGGTTTACATTTAACTTGAGTTATACAATAACATTGGACTATTGGTTTAAACATGAACATTCTATATTGGTGGTTTGGTTTGAGTAAGTGACTTAAGTAACGAGGCGTGTGTAATATGATACAAGCATGGTGGATACGCCGCTGGTACTTCCTATATATAAGTGTTTGTATGGTATTACATATCGTAGCGTTATTTGAATCATTTCAATTTAAGTCATATAACATTTTATACAAATAACATACTTTTCATAAGACATTGTTTTACAACAACTTATCTTATACAAACTCATTTTACATGGTTATTCATTTAACCTTACATTTATTTATACATATCATCTGATCATATTGTTTTTCAAATGATTTACAAAACAAATCAATTTACGAGGTTCATGACTAAACTTTATTAAACATTTTCTTAAACTTACAAGTCATGAATCCTATTTTCACAAAACCTATGTATCTCACAGGCATTTTTATGCTGACGTACCTATTTTTACACATGTTTCAGGTACTGCTTTGCAATGATTTGTTGATACATGCTACATTTAGGATGGACTCGTGCCTTAGCAACTTTAAAACTTGGAAGATCATAGTTGTACTTATTTGATTGTATTAAAACAATGAGTTCATTTATTCAATAAAACAGAATTTATTTATTCCATGGTTATGAAACAATGATTCTGTTACAACATTCCCCGACGTTTCCGCCACGTCTGGTTGCTTTACGTGGTCGGGGTGTGACATGTTTATCGAATTTTACCGGATGATAGATCGACGACCGAAATCATATGTGCAGACGGATTCGAGTGGATACGCAGACGGTAGTGGCTGATGCTTGGGTGCTCAAGAGTGATGTGGCACTCTGGATGCCGTCCAACAAGCAAGATCTCTTCATCAGATTCTCGATTTTGTGAAGATTTACCGACGGTAGACTATTTGCTTAAGAGAAATATGTTCTTGAGAATGGAACCGTTCTTTATTATAGTGAATTGCGGTATTTTGTTCATGATTTGCTGCCCGCCATTGTTGTCTGCCATTGTTGTAAGCTTGAAATCAGAGAAGAGTAGAGAGAGATAGACGAGAGTGACAGATGATTTAATATAATAAAATATAAAAAAAAAACTCTCATTAAACGGAACTTTCTAACCCAGTTAGGCATTTGGATGAAAATGACAAAAGGATACAAACGTGGGGGGCTATTTGGTACAAAAAAGTCATTTTGGACGAAAATGACAAACATGCCCAAACCTCCGGGACGCTTTTGGCAATTAACTCCGTTTTCTAATTGTTAAATCTTTGTTATTAACTATTTGATTTTTATTTACTTAACCCGTGTAATACACAGGTTTATACCCTAGTATAGTATAAATTGGAAATTATTATATTGTTAACCCAAATCGATCATTCCTCCCCAATAATAGATTATAAATTGAAAATCATTATATTGTTAACCCAAATCGATCATTCCCCAATAATATAGTATAAATTGAAAATTATTATATTGTTAACCCAAATCGATCCTTCCCCAATAATATATTATAAATTGAAAATTATTATATTGTTAGGGTCAGGAAGTTTTTTTGGCTATGAAGGCTAGGAAGAAATATTGACCATCAATTGATTTAATCAAGAGCTAAGATTAAATAAGTGAAATTGAAGAAAAAAATGAGGAGGGTGAGTTTTTGTAGGGACGTTCTATTCAATTCAAAGCATTAGTTTCTCTCTCCTCAATTCTCCTCATATTTTAAACGTTAATAACTCTTTCATGCGACATTATTTTTCTATAAAAATTGCACCAAAAAAGAGCGTTTGTTTATCTTTAAAACGAGTATACTATTGTTATATTTTAGAAAAAAAAATCGAAAACCCAGTTGCGTAAAACACAATGGACAAAAAGCGTAAAAATGACTTTTTTATAAAATTCAATAGACCAAAAAACACAAAAAAATGTCTTAATTCTAAAACGCAATAGCAAGAAAACACAAAGAAATGTCTTATTTTTAAAACACAATTGCCTAAAAACACAAAAGAAAGTGTTTTTTCTAAAACACAATGGAATAAAAACACATAAAAATGTGTTTTACTTAAAACGCAATTGACTAAAAACACGTTAGAATGTGTTTTTATAAAACGCAATGGACCAAAAAAACATAAAAATGTCTTCTTATTTTTTTTCCCTAAAACGCAATAGCCTAAAAACACAAAAGAAATTGTTCTTTTTAAAACGCAATGGACTGAAAACACATAAAAATATGTTTTACCTAAAACGCAATGGACTAAAAACACTTCAAAATGTGTTTTTATAAAACGCAATGGACCAAAAACATATAAAAATGTCTTTTTTTCTAAAACGCAATGGTCTAAAAACATAAAAGAAAGTGTTCTTTCTAAAACGCAATGCACTAAAAACACATAAAAATGTGTTTTACCTAAAACGCAATGTATTAAAAACACTTCAAAAGTGTTTTTCTAAAACGCAATGGACCAAAAAAACACAAAAAATGTCTTTTTTTTCTAAAACGCAATGGCCTAAAAACACAAAAAAAATGTTCTTTCGAAAACGTAATGGACTAAAAACACATAAAATGTGTTTTACCTAAGACGCAATGGACTAAAAACACTTCAAAATGTGTTTTTCTAAAACCCAATAAACTGAAAATACAAAAAACGGTGTTTTTTCATTACTTTGTAAAACACAATGACTCAATTAAAAAACACAGATCATAAAAATGCAATTCAAAAATTTCTTACATAGATCGAAGCCGATTTCTTCAACGATTGACGAAATTTGAATGTTAGAAACACTTATCAGCGATTGAATCGAACGAATCGAGTGATTCGCTTCAAAATCACGGGGATAAAATGAGATATTGTATGAAATTAAACTGTGTTTCTTCAAAAAAAGTTGAAGAACACGTTAATTGGGTGTTTGAATCGTTGATTGGTGACGAAAATCGCATTATAATGTAGTGATTATTGAGATAGAAAGTGAATAAAAAATTGAAGATGGTGGGTTTTAAAAAATGTGGGTTTTGAAGTTACAGAGAGAAGGAGAGAGAAGATTTGATGAAATTGATTAAAATACCCTTGCTTTTTATTTTAAATTTTGCCACATGTCATAATCCTATTACTTCCTATCCTCATAGCCAAAATAAATTTTCCATTTGATACTCACCCTATGTATTGTTAACCCAAATCGATCCTTCCCGAATAATATATTATAAATTGAAAATTATTATATTGTTAACCGAAATCGATCCTTCCCCACTCTATACTATCTATAATAAGAGATTATGAGCTGATGTAAATCTGCTTCTGTGTCAACTTCTAAGGTATGCCACATGTCAATGATGATGTCATAAATCCCATTTATTAAAAGACTTCAAAATTCAAAGTTGGCCCACTTTCACTTTTTCAAAGGACTGCCCATCAAGCCACTGCCCATATTCAAACCATTTTCAAACCACTGATGATTCCAAACCTCACGATTCAAAATTCAAACCACTAACCACTGATGATTCAAAATTATGGCTCCAGATTCAAAATTCAAAATTATGGCTCCAGATATATAAGATACCATCTTCTTCAATCAATTACTCTCTCTAATCCATTTCTCTCTCAACTCTCTCTCTCTCTCTCAATGCAGGTTTCGATCACTCTCTATCTCTCTCATTTTTTTCTTTTGTAGAAAAATCCCAAATCTTCAAGCATGTCGGAAGCCAAGGAGGTGTTTGATAACTTAATCATCAGGTAATTCAAACAATATACCTAATAATTTTAACCTACTGCAATGGCTTACTTCTTCACACTTCAAGTTTGATCAGATTATGAACAGTTGTGGCGTTTCCAGCAAGCCTCCGCTGCCGCCGTACTCTGCATCTCTAATACAGCCTGAGCCGGCAACCCTCCGGTACCGCTTTTGTGGTCTACGAAGACATATAGGATGCGAAAACAGCAGTGGATCATCTTTCAGGTTTCAACGTTGCGAATAGGTATTTGATTGTTAAGATTAGTGTTTTTTACCCATCCGCTTTCAGATTCGTGATTCTATGATGTTCATCTGAAACATTTTAAAAAGTGATTTAGTGATGGTTATTTTAAACGATGTTAGGGTTTTTAAACAGTCGAACATTTAAAATCACGTCCTGATGTTCATCTCAAACTGAAATTCTGAATCATCTTTGATGTTTTTCATATATGTTAATGTGTTTAGTGTTTAAAATATAGAATCATACATGTTCATATTTTAAAGGTTATTAGTCTTATTTTTTTCTGAAATCATTTATCATTCTTGAGATTGTGTGTAATCTTGATTAAAGGTTGTTCTTGGAGACTATAACTAATCTCTCTTTAGTTACACATTTCTTAAAGATCTCATTTTTATCAAGATTTCATCTTCTACAATTTCTGTATGATATTAGGTCTATTTTGCCAAAGGGCTCTTTTGATTCTAGAAGATAAAAATGTCCACTAAAAACCCATCTCATTAATCTTGACAGCAAACCAGAATGGTGATCGATGATCTCACCAATGATTGGTAGTGGTTTTAGGGTTATCATGATGGATTTCCAGAAGAAGATGTTTCAGTTACTTGGTTTTATCATCGACTTAATTGCCCACAGTTTCACAGGTACCCACCACTCATTCTTATGTCTACATTTTCAATTTGCAGTTGTAGTCAATTTATTGGTCTCGATTCATTGACTTTTTTAAATTAGAAAAAATAAATTGTATAAAGTGCAGTTGGGTGTTGGATCGATCAGTTGCACATTTTGAGGAAATCTTCCGGCTAAGCAGATCCAACTGCATCAGGTGGTTCAGGTACTTCCAATTTGCATATTATTTCTGGATTAGGCCTGGAGTCTAAACCGTGGTGACGTGGTTGATGTTGATTATTCTGATGTATAGAGGCGTGAGGCGTTGGTGTTGACTGTTGTGGGCAGAGACGACTTCCGGTAGCCGCCTGAATCTACAAAGGATTACAGATACTACTGGTATATGTCACTTGACTCAAGCTACAAAGGGTAAAACCGAGGTTTTGATGATGTTTAATTGATTTTAATATTTGATGCTAATTAATTGAAACGGGATTGGTTTTTCATTCAGTGTTGAAATCACATACTTTAGCAATATCCACAGATCTATGATGATTTTTATAAATAATATCTTTGCAGGGAAGACGGTAGCCATTGTATTGTATATTTTGTTGTAAGTTTGTGGCAGTGTTAAGAGTTGATTTGATGATTATTTTATACATCAAGGTATGCATCTTACGTTCCACACAATTTCGTTTTCAAACTTTTTTGGATGCTTTTCTCACAACTTTATTTTGCAGGTTGTTTTGACAACATTATTGAAGGTGTATGTTAGAGGAGGGTTGTTTGAAAAGGCGAGAGTGTTACTAAATGATTTAGAAGCCCTGGGCTATGCCGAAGAAGAGGTAAAGTGGGATCTTAAATTTTTTACTGTCTCGAATATTTGTTTTGCTATATCACAATTTTTTTTGTAAGTTTAAACTAACTCTTTTCGTCTTGAAATTACATCCAGATGGGTATGCCTACAGCATTATGATTTCAGCCTTCTGTAGATATGGACTCCTTGACGATGCAAAACAATTAGCGTTAGAATTTGAAGCCAAATACGAAAAATACGATGTTGTTATATTGAACACGATGGTGTGTGCCTACTGCAGAATGGGATAAATGGAGAATGTAATGAATTAGAAAATGGATAAATTGGCAATTAATCCCGACCGAAATACTTTTCATATTTTGATCAAGTATTTTGTCAAGGAGAAGTTATATATGCTAGCTTTCAAAACTCTGCAAGATATGCACAATAGAGGCCAACAACCAGATGAAGTATGCCCCCTTTCTTTATCTTTATTATATTCCGTTTTTCATTTATTTTAAGTTAATAAAGTGCTAGGATATTAGTGAAATATCTAAATACCCTTCGATAATGACAAAACAAAAGAGTCTTAGAGACCAAGTGACCACTATAACTATCTTGGTATGTTACCGTATTCGACTTCAGTTGATCTTATTTGATCGCGTTCTTTTGGTGTTTTGTAGGAAATTTGCTCTAATTTAATGTTTTATCTTGATAAAACGGGTGCCCATTCGATTGAAGAATATACCGTATATAATATGCTGAGATATAGCAAAAAACCGATGTGCAAGGATCTTCACGAGAAGGTTCTTTATATTCTCATAGCTGGACGGCTTTATAAAGATGCATATGTCGTGTTCAAGGTACGTTCTCACCAGCCATTGTGGACTCTGGCCATAGTGACCAACACATTGACATAGACGACACTGAGCAACCCATTGACTCGAACCAAAGGGAGCAAACCATGGACTCAGACCAAAACTAAATCTTCTCAGATTATAGCTGGTAAGTTTAGCATATTGAACCATATATTTGCATGCTGTCTTTTTGCTTAATGAACTTTAATATCCGTTTTGAAAACTGACCGGTTATCATTTCTTGCCACGTACTCTGTATTACATGTTGCGTTATTTTTGTAATTCTATATATTTCTTTTGGGGTAAAACATGAGATTTATTGCATCATCTTTTACCAATTTCCAATTGGTGTAGTATTTTTAATAAATTTGCATGATTCTATTTATGATACATCAAATGTTTCGTATTTATTGGCAACATTCTCACAAGAAATACAACGCAATGAAATGTGATTCAATCATTGAATGATTGTATTGGTTCCAAATCCAAATGATCGATCCATTGACTTACTTTTATTTTTTCAAAAGAATTTCTTGGTTTGCTTCCCATTTATCCAAACGTTTGTTAGTTTTTTTCACCTGATTTTATAAAAATTGTAATTAGTTTATAAAAATTATAAAATTAAAAAGGGCCATATCTTAGTTTATAATAACTTTTTTGTCAACTTCAAATGTTACACCAGTTCTTTTAAATTTCTTCAAAACTTCAAATAGACCCCCTGAATCTTTTCCCATATTTACGCGTTGATTCTTAAATGACTTTCAAAAAGAAGATTCAAGCCACATAACCTTCGATTGATTTGATATTTGAAATTCAAATCCACTTTATTTGTTTCTAACAAGAAGATTCAACCCGGTTAACCAGATTGTCTATTTGTTCAATTTTAGTAATTGTTTTTCGAATATTCTTAAACGATTGTTGGACGTTGTGTTGGTAAATTAGTTTACAGAGTTTTTGTTTTTATTTTTAAAATTTGATGAAGGATTTGTGTTTTTTAATGTGTTTCAAAACATGGTGTAATCAGATTGTGTTTTCGTTCTATGTAGCACCGATTACAGAGACCTTGAGCACAAAGGTTGCACTCCTTGGTGGATCCCGTTTGTCTTCTACATGCGGATTCTTTTGAGTCTATATGAACTGATTAGTGATATTATGTTGAGAATTTGACTATTATGAATTGATTGATATATATCATTTGTACTATAGACGCAACAAAAGTTATCCGAGATGACGGATGATGGCTGAGGCTTCACATCTCTGTTAATAAGGCAAGAATACAGACGACGAAGCATTCGACAACCATTGAAGAACCTTACATTGATCTGTTCGAAGATCTTTTGGATCAGAGGTTGACTTTTACACTTATACCATTTATATTTCTCTTATGTCAATCAATAGGAAGCTCACCCTTTATTGTAAGTAGACATGAAAATTTGTTTTGTTTATTGTCTGATAATGGAAAACCAATAAATTTATTTAGTTTGTTTTGTTGAGATAGAAAGGTCTTCGGCTAGAATTGACAAGGAAATTTATCTTCATTTCTTTGTTTTTATAAATAATATTTGTTCCTTTTTTATAAGACATTTATCCTCTTAACCAGTTAGCTTTGTGACACCAAACTATATAAAGTTTTATGGTAATTTTTGTTGTCAATTATGTGTTTATTATTCATATGGTGATACTAATAAAAACATATTTCAATTGTGTGTAGATCTATGTAGTTGGATTGGCTTCAATTTATTGTCTAATTTTTTTTTAGAATTTTACCCACACACTAACTTAGGTTTGATATTTCCAGGTTGGCTTTCTGGATGGAATCACAAATATTGTACCAGGTATCATATCTGTGAATGAAGTTAATGCAATTCTAAATTGTACATAACCAGTTCTTTATACTTGAATCTGCTTTTTGACTCATCTACTTTTGGATGGGTCGATTATCTCTTATGGCTCTAATTAAAAACTCTTACCTCATAATGAAACGTGCTTTTGGGTCAACAAGCATATTTATTCACAAATTTAGATCGCCTATTTATTCACAGTGATTTGAAACCACTTTTGGGTTAAACAATGTTTCGAAACGACTGTTGACTATTGGGTTAAAACCACTATTGGGTTAAACAGTGTTTTGAAACCACTTATGAAACGACTGTTCGGTTAAACAGTGTTTTGAAACCACGGTTAGGTTAAAACCACTGCTGGGTAAAAACTGTGGTTTGAAACCACTGTTCGGCTAAAACAGTGTTTTGTGGAGAAAACAGTAGTTGAAACCACTGTTGGCTTGAAATTGTGGTTTCAAACCACAGTAGTTTGAGCCAACAGTGGTTTCAACTACTTTTTTCTCGACAAAACACTGTTTTAGCCGAACAGTGGTTTCAAACCACAATTTTTACCCATCAGTGGTTTCAACCAAATGTTTTCTCTACAAAACTCTGTGTTAACTCAAGGTGTGAATACAATCATAAATTCATTTGCTATTACCTGGAATGTATTGCATTTTTTGTACATTTATTGTTGATACATCTTTTTTGCTATTGCTTTGGTCGTTTTGGCAAGTTTGTCGAGATTCAATTTGACCAGAAGGGAAGAATCTTAGGGGCAGCCATCAGAACATATTTCCTTGAAAGATCTCGGATTTGTACCGAGAGGAATTATCAGTGCTTCTACATGCTTTGTGCTGCACCACCAGAGGTAAGGGGTCACTCTTCTTTTGGGATATGTTTAAGGAACAAAGATGATAAACATGCTTATGGTTTGATTTGGATTGCGCTTTTATCTTAAACGGGTCAAATAAACATTAGCTTAACTGGTAAAATGGGTGAAATCAACCAAAGTTTATTTTAGTGCATACAAACTCCTGAATCATTTATTCAAAGAATCATATTATTAATATAATTCATATTATTAGTATAATTATGTTGTTTTTTGATCACCAATAAACTTAAAAACTCGCACATGCTAATTTTCAGTTCGAGTTAGTTTTTTTTTCAAATTTATTTACTTAATAACTAATCTATACTTACTATCTATAATAAGAGAATATGGGCTGATGTAAAACTGCCTATCTATTGTACGTATCTATCAGTGTTAATCGGAGATTTTCATTCGTCGTTAGGGCAACGTGTAGTTTAATGATCCTGTCTGTTTGTCAATCTGAATGTTTGATCTGTTGCGATGTATGTTAGATAAGGAAAATGTGCAATGTAAGTTGAGCTTTTCACTTAATTTCATCGATTTCACGAGACGTAAATCAGTTGATGTTCTTATTAGTTGATTCCATAGCCAGAAACAGAAATCTAAAGGTTTTCTTTTTATCAACTTTCAATGAAAAAGTTTTGGTTTTGGTTCGGTTTGCGATTAGACGTTATGTGTTATTTGTGTTATAATTTTCTATACATCTTTGTGGGTAGACATTTTTCAGAAGTAAATGACGAGGACTGAGGCAAACTTTTATTCAATGTGGTGAGATTTTATCAATCAAAATACCTGTAGGAAAAGGATGTGGTTTTGTAGCGAGTCTAATTTAGGAGCTGGAGAAAAGGCATGATCCGTGAAAGGCCTTGAAGACATTAAAGGTAGCAGGACTTCTTTAATCACAACTTTACGATACATTTTCTCATCAACTAATCAAATTCTTTAATTTGTTTTCAGTCCATTACGTCAATCTTTGCTGGAAACGATTATATCATTGGAACCACAATGCTATTGACAAAGCTGGTAAGAGAAGGAAGGCTTTGATATTAGCTATTGCCATCATCACAGTTGTTCCTTTCACTTTTGAAGCTATTTACAGGTACCCTTATCCCCCAGGCCTAACTTCCCTCTTTTTGTTTATTTATTTTAATACATAATGATGTTTGTTTGGTTAAAGTTGATGAATTGATGCTTACACAAGACCTAATTTAGTACGTTTTTCTCATCACACCCTTGAAGTTTCATGTGGTAAAGTATATTCTTTCAGAACACATGTAATCCAGCAATTCTTGAAATATTATAGAGAAACTTCAGTTTAATTTCTGCTCCTCTAATTGATAATCAAGAAGTGCATTGAGCATATATATGTAAAAAAGTGTGATCTTGCTGCTTAATTTGTGAAGAAAAGGTTGTGCACACCAACTGTTTGTTTTATTGCCTGAGTGTCTATTTTACTTTATTAAGGTTTTTAATGTGGTTGTATCTAGGTGAAGGAGATTGTGATGTATTATTACACTTAAATATCATGGGGCTGCTATAGAAGTTAGGAATCACAGGTAATAAATTTGTATTAACTTTTTATTTTTGAACAGTAGGTTTTATATATAAAATTACTAAATCATGTATATGTGATGGATATGTTGTAACGCCCTAAATGTTTAAACCCAAAATTTGCAGCGGAAAACACATAATTAAAATTTCTTTAATGATATTCTTTCTTAACTTAAATACATTAATCCCATTCTAAAATTTGATTAACTACTAACACACATATATCCAATTAAGTGACCACATACACACCCACGTACAATCCATATCTTGACTTGATCTTCAACCGCGTGCAATTCTTGATGAAACCTCCATAACCCTTTACAACCTGCAGTCATCACATTCAACCTCATCATTAGTAACCGGTAACATAATACAAAAAAAACATTAACACATGCATAATAAAGCGTCCACATATCATGCGTTCTCTTATACTAGCTCCTTCATCCATCCGTTCGACCACTCGCATCGAATTGCAGAGTCAACCTTTACTTCCATTGTTAGCCTGCCTATGCTTCACATTAATTCTCAATAGAAAACGATTAGTATCATTAGCGGCTTTTCATATGAACATGACCTCGAACACACATAACTCATCTTTATGCATAATCCATTATGTACATTCCCTTTATTACCCAAACTTAATCAATTCTCTTTATTAACCACTTCCGACCCATTTCCACTAAAACTTAACTTAGTAATAACAACGATTCATATCTTCTTACGTTACCTTCAATAGTTACCATATATCATAAATACATTAACAAACAATAGGGTAAGTTCGGAGTTCGCTTACATTATTTGACCCGTTATGAACAAGTCAATATATAAATATTATGTGAATCATTCCACTAATCATTTCAACCCATTTAGACGGGTTGGTTCATATTCGCTACAACATCAATTTTTAAAACCTTCTTCAAGTATAATTTCTTGCATCTAATCAATTTTAATCTACAACGGAAAATTTTAGGAATTCATATTATCATTAATATCATTCATAAACCTACTTGGTAGATTAAACGAAGTTCATGAGAACTTACCGGAGTCGTGCGCTCCTAATGCTTTCGCTTGACTTGATTCTCCTCCTTTCTTCGACCCTAAAGGGTGTATCACATTTGCATTTAGTTTTCACATTATACATCATTTACACGCATTCCCATCATTCACTCTAACGCTCATTACTCATATCCATATTCCACGCCATTATTAGATCTTTTAAATCTAAAGTTCTTCATATTCATACATAATCAATTCAGCTCAAGCATTTCATCGAACACCTTATGTGCATACTACTTATCTAGCGAAATGTACAAGCCTATTAAGCACATCTCTACAAAATCTTTTCTAAAGTCATGGCAAAACATCACCAACACATGAATTCTTCAAATATTCAGATTATTATGACATCATTATGCATATATTAACCTTACTCATCAAACTATATCAAGAATTAACACATACATCATCATCACTAATCATATCCTCACAATTTCAAATGGGTTTCTTATCAAACCATCAATATAGTCAAAATCAAGCACATTACGACTTCCTTATGTTGAAATTAACTAACATTCATGCTTAATTTCGCAATACATCCATGGATTACACATAACCCATATCATTAAACATCACTAAAGCATAAAATTCAACTTACTTGATGTTGAGCACACTTAGAGGATCATAAATCTGGATACATGCATCAATTTACACTTCAATTTCTCTTCTAATTTGATGGATTTGTAGTAATTAGGGTTTTGTTCTTCTTGCTTCACCTAATGTCGAACACACACACATACGTCTGATGTATGTGTTGTGTTTAGATATTTTAACTTTCATTATTCCACTTTCAACTTATGCACATTTGGTCCCTCAAGTATTAAGTCTTAAATATATATGGTTAAGTATCCATTAGCATACTTTAATGTCTTAACATAATTTCCTAGTTGATATTTATTTACGGGTTCACTTTTACCCCTAACGGTATTTTTACCCGTTCCTTTATATTAACCGGGTTTAAATTACCAAACCCATTTTTGGGGTGTTACATATGTGGCATGACACTACGTGACTTCTTGGAGGCCATTCCCCATGAATGGATTTCGGAAGATCTTATGGAAGTACTAGCAGACAATGGGTTTCATTTGTTTCCTACAATATTAGTCCCTATGTTTACATTTTTCTTCAATTTCTTGAATTTTTGTTTCATGAAACCCCCTAATTTTCATTTTTGTTTCATGTTGCTGATTGCTTAGGGTTTTTTTTGTTATTCTTTTTATCAACTTTCAATGAAAAAGTTTTGGTTTCGGTTCGGTTTGGGGCTTAAATCCGAACCGACTGAGTCAACCGACATGAATTGGTTCATAAAAACTTTTAACTGGAATTTTTTTGTTTTGGTTCGGGGGGGGGGGGGGGTAAAATCGAACCGAAATAATCAAAATGGGTTGGTTTTTAAAAAGATTTTAATGAAAGATTTTAATTCTTTTAATTTACCCCCTTTTTTACAAGGTTATTAAATGGGTTATTCGTTGTTAACGAGCAGCAGATAACGAGCAGCTGCATTACCTAACCGGAAAGAAAGCGTTAGCATTTTGAAAGTGATTAAAAGTCAAGAGATTAGAGGAAGGCATTGATCTTAACTGTACAACTGTATTATGTGAAGGTTATACTGTAAGGTCTTCTAGAGCTGTACAATCAAGCTGTTTATCTTCCCATCCGAGATTTATTAGATGATGAGAAGAAGGGGAAGACATGGTTCAGAAGACCTTGTGAAAGCAAGATCAATGTATAGTCATTCTTTATAATCAATTTTCAATTAAACTGTTTTTAACATACTGTTTTATAAAGATATGTAACTAAACGCAAACAATTTAAATGATATATTATAATCTGTTTTTTAGTGTTTGATTTCGATCATTACTAAACCTACCCGTGTGGTTACATGGGTCCTACACCTAGTAATAATATATATAGTATATATTGTTAACCCAAATCATCCTTCCCCAATAATATATTATAAATAAAATTAGAGTAAATTGCTAAAATAGTCCATAATGTTTGTTCACATTTGCTAGATCCATCCAAAAAAAGATTTTTTCTCATATGAACCACTGAGGTTTCAAAAAAGTTGCTAAATCCATCCAAACTTCAGGGATGATTTTAGCAATTTAATAAAACAAACTTTTTTTGGACGGATTTAGCAAATGTGAACAAACGTCAGAGACGATTTTAGCAATTTACTCTATTTTTTTATTTTCATCTTTTTATTATATCTCTTAATTAACATAAAATCTATTTATTTTTTTATTTTCATCTTTTTATTAAATTTCTTATTTAACATAAAATCTACTAGTTTTTTTTTAACGACGAATTTCTACAACAGCCGAAAACTCTCTGGAGTAAATGCACTGTAATAGAAAACTCGGGTGTACTCCGCGGGTTTCGAACCTGTGACCAGGCCTTCACCTAGTATTTTTTTGTTCATTTATAAAATAAAATACACGTTCTTGCTAAACAGGTAACAAATTAAACCGTTGAAAAGATTTTGTCGTATAATTAACTTTATTAAAGGATTAGTAATGAGTAAAATGTTTACATTTTAAAAGACTTGGTTAGATGGTTAGATGATTATAAATATAATACCGTATTCATAATTGTAAAATATAAATGATTAATCTTTATTATGAAGTGGGTGAAGGCCTAGTCACAGGTTCGAAACCCGCAGAGCACACCCGAGTTTTCTATTACAGTGCATTTACTCCAGAGAGTTTTCGCATGTTGTAGAAATTCGCCGTTAAAAAAAAACAAGTAGATTTTATGTTAAATAAGAAATTTAATAAAAAGATGAAAATAAAAAAATAAATAGATTTTATGTTAATTAAGAGATATAATAAAAAGATGAAAATAAAAAAATAGAGTAAATTGCTAAAATCGTCCCTGACGTTTGTTCACATTTGCTAAATCCGTCCAAAAAAAGTTTGTTTTATTAACTTGCTAAAATCGTCCCTGAAGTTTGGATGGATTTAACAACTTTTTTGAAACCTCAGTGGTTCATACGAGAAAAAACTTTTTTTGGATGGATCTAGCAAATGTGAACAAATGTTAGGGACTATTTTAGCAATTTACTCCATATTATAAATTGAAAATTATTATATTGTTAACCCAAACATCCTTCGGTTTTGGAGGTAGATACAAACATATAATCAATCATTGCCTCTTACAAACCCTTGGTCTCCAAATTTGTGAAACTGGGTTAATGGAAGTTGCTAATAATGTCCCGCAGCCAACAATCATGGTTACCAACGACGATGGTATCGATGCTCCCGGTCTCCAGGCTCTAGTTCGTACACTAGTCTCCACCAATCGGTACCGTGTGTGGGTCTGTGCCCCTGATTCGTACGTTCCTCCTGACCCTATACATATAATACATCATTGTTGTTTTCATATTGACAATAGAACCTTATGAACGAACTCACATAAGTTGTTGCCAATTGGATATTGTATACTTAAATATGTTTTCTGTAGATTCAATTGTTAGAAGAGACAAACTGAGAACCAGAATGTAAACTGAATTGTTAATTCTTGTTGTTGCTACAACAAATGTAAGACCAAGTAGACTGCTTAGGCAAAAGGGTTCAAGAGTCTTGATTTGCCTAACGCAGGTTGCGGGGTCCCCCTACATACGTAGGGTCGGATCACTCTTCTATTGATTGCTTTGAATTCAGGATTGAAGGAGATTCAACCCAGAACTGATGCATGCAATATGATAGTGTTTTAAAATAAACTGGTGGTGGTGTACGAACGGTAGTGGTGGGTGGTGGTGTTGGTGGACGGTGGTGGTGGTGATGGACGGTGGTGGGTGGTGGTGGTGATGGATAACCCTGATGATCTTAGAAGTGGCTGGGCCAAGTCTGCACCAAGAAGAGCTCGCGCGGACGTGTTTTAATAAAACGTCTTCGGAAAAACAAACGGTATGCAGATGACAATTTATGCCTGTTGTCTGCGCAGCGCAGACAGAAGAAGAGGATGCGCAGATCTTTTTTAGAAAAACAACTAGATGACACTAAAATCACTAACAGGAACTTCTTAATGTCTGTGTGCTTATCCTGCATGCTCATTTCATTTCATAGTGTTGTCATCTTTTTTGCTCACTTTATAATTTTAGATGAATTTATTGTAAGATGGTCCTGAATAGTTTCACATGGAGTGTTATTTGTTAAATTTACTTGAGCATGCATGGTAACATAGATGGGATTCAAGCGGAAGTCGCATAGTAACGATGAAAGTTTGCTTTCGTATAGTTGATTGTGTTAATGGTTATAAATTAAAGTTTTCTACTTTATTCTTGTTGAGTGAGTCCAGGGAGAAGTCAGCGGTCAGTCATTCAATCACTTGGCGCCAACCTGTCTCAGCAAAGCAAACAGAAATTAGCGGAGCAACGGCTTTTGCTGTTTCTGGTTAGTTTCATATTAACTTGAATTATCTCATCCAAAACTTTTTTTTTTTTATCATTCTGTGAGTGGGAAAATTGTAACTGATTTACCATTGTTGTGATATAGCGACAATTGAGTAAAGTTCAGATCAGATCTTTTTTTAACATTTTCAGTTCTGCTCTTAGGCGTAGTGGGGAGTTCCCTTCATATGTGCTTCAAAATTTTAGTAGTTATTAGCACAATATCAGTTTGTACATACATAGGAAAGTTCTTTCTCGTATTAACTTGATAAGTACCTTTTTGATAATGCCTTGTAGGAACGCCTGCTGACTGTACTTCGCTGGGAATCTCAAAGGCATTATTTCCTTCCGTGCCTGATTTGGTATATCATTGCCCTTCATCTCTTAACGTGATTGATATTCCTTGTTCTTATTGGAGTTTCATCTTAAATTATTCTTATTATTTATTAGTTGTTATTACCTTGTATAATTTTTATTTTTGTATAAAGAATGTATTGTATGTGTGATATGCCGCCTATTGGCGATAGTACTTGTTCTTGTTGGTATTACTTGGATTGTTAGGTATACTTAATTCCAAACTCTAGATATGGGTTCTGGGTATATGTTTTCTAGTTTATTCTCGTGAATTTAGGGAATTTTAAGCTAAATACTCTATACGTTCCATTCCATATGTTTTCTTCTTGTTTTCCATGTCCATGTACGAGGGTGTTTGGGATTACTTTTTGAAGTGATTATTTGATTATTGTGTTTGTAAAACATAAATAATCTAAAAAAGTGTTTGGATGAAATAGTGATTATCTGCCTCCAAAACTGCGTTGCAGTTTTGGAGAAGCATGTACCTACATGCTTTTTGAAAACGCAGTTTTGAAAACGCAAAATCTATTTTGAAAACGCAACACCAAACACCCCCTAAATGATAACTAGATAGATTCTTGGGTACACCTATGTTTAAAACTTGATGCATGTTATATTAAATATAACTTTTTGACTTTCTGCTCACTCTTAACACTTGACAGGTATTAAGCGGCATAAATATGGGCAGCAACTGTGGTTATCACATGTTAGTTCCAGTTTTCTTTGCTATATGATTTCCTTTTCTTATTCTATATTTCCTCGCCAGTATAGAATTTATTTTATTTTATTGTTTTCTTGTTTATGTTTTTTTAATAACATAAACAGGACATGGAAAATAAGTGTGTGTTTGAAAAATAATAATTCATGGAAAACACGAGTGTTAGTTATGCTTATACCTTAAATTTTGAGCAAACATGTCTAACTTAATAGTTATTTTTGCCTAGTAATTTATTTAGTTTATATGGCTTGTTGATACTCTTTGGTGGTCACCATTTTATCTATAACTTGTTGAAATGCAGTGTCTACTCAGGGACAGTAGGAGGTGCTCGAGAGGCCTTTTTCTATGGTGTACCATCTGTCTCAATATCATATGATTGGTATGTATGCATGCATGTAAACCTCTTCACTTTCAGCTTCCAATTGTTCTTTTAACATGTGGTGGTCAATAACAAAGTATGATCTTCATTGTTTATTTTCAGGGTTGGGGGAATAAGCAGTATCAATGACTTCACATTGGCTGCTGAAGCTTGCTTACCCGTAATAAACGCCATTCTTCTCGAGATCAACAACAAAACCTTTCCGAAAAATTGTTTCTTGAATGTAGATTTGCCCACAAATATTCCGAAACATAAGGTGAGTTGTATATACATATTTATCAAACAATTTATCTATATATTTACATGTTTTATTTACTAGGGTTATAAGCTGACTAAACAAGGAAAGAGTATCGTCAAAATGGGCTGGAAGCAAGTTTCATCTGATGCACAAGGAAACAATATCTCAAATATGTTATCAACAATGACTAATGACCCAAATTCTGTAGCGTTAAACACCGATGCTAAATCTGTTTCACAAGAAAATCGTTTGTTCATTAGAGAGGTTTTTGTTTTTTAATCATAAATTAATTATTTCAAATTGTATTTTTATTTATATTATATGAAAATATTATAATTGTGAACTATCCTTTTATTCAGGTGAAGGGAGGCGCGTTGGACGACGGGGAAACAGACTACCGTTTCGTTAAAGAAGGATATGTACATACGTTTCTATTTCTTACTTTCTGGAAGTGATTTATTAATATATGCCGGTATTAATTATTAGTATCCCGGTTACGGTTTTGTGTCAGATAACTGTCACTGCCCTTGGGGCGTTAAGTCATGCGGATAACGACTGCCAGACATTTTTCAAAGAATGGTTACCAGCAGTAGCTGAACATGCTTCTTCAGCTTTGTGATTACTTATCTGTAAGTATTAATTGGAAAATTGCTAGGGGGTGTTAATAAACCGTTGAAATTGACTGAACCACAAAAATCAAAGCAAGCTGGCCGGTTTGAGATTTATATGTTTTGGTTCATGGTTCGGTTTCGGTTTTGGAACTCACAACCGGACCGGTTGTTTAACTTTTTTATTTATTTTTTCTTCATTTTTGAAATATGCATTTATGTATGTGTATTGTATTCATAAATCATCTTTATCTTATATAAATTTTAATCTTAACTAGTAATTTTGAAAATAAAAATAAAAAATTGGTTTAATGCACCAAAAACCAAATAGGCAAACTGCTGAAACCACCCCAAAAAAATTATTTGTCAATGGTAGTTAGTGGTTCGACCCTGAGTTTCACCAAAACCGGCCTAACCAGACCGTGACTAAAAATTGCATCTTAAACTTAAATTTTTTTTTTCTGGATGAATAAACTTCAAAGTTTCAATCTCAATCTGAGCATTGCTGTTAAGTTTTTGCAGGAGGTGTGATATCAGTCTTGGTGCTGCTGAATAGCTTTCATCGGTTCTATTCGTAACTAAATCATATGTATCCATCCGTTTAACATGGTTAGCAGAATTCATTCGAAACATAACGCGTGGTCGTGGTGTTTGCCCTTTTTGATTCTGTGGCGAAATAAGTTAATAAAGATATATGAAATAAATGCTTGTCTATCAAATCGGCTTTTGACTTTACTGCTGTAGATTATATTTTTGACTTTATTTTGGTCAACCATGCTGTCAAGCATGTTAATAATGTAGTTTGACTTCTCTACACTAGTTCTTCATTTCTGGATGACGATTGTTGTGATAGATATCACTATGTCTTTGGATGGTATATCACCATGCCACTTGGCAACGTGTCGTTTGTCCATAGGCGCACACACTCCATTCGTGTAGACTAAAGCGACATCGTCTTCTAGAATTGAGACCTATAAAAGGAATGTATCTATCATTTTAAAAAGTATTTAAAACGTAGGCTAAGCGATACATACCTTTGAATATAAATGAATTTCAAGTTTGAACAACTTCAGCACTTGACCAGCATAATGCTACAAATTTGTATTAGACCGTGGTAAGGGTGAATAATGCCCCCACCCTTGGGCGTTTTCCGTCATGTGACAGTACAGTCAGCAAGGGGCATTATTGGGCGTTTTTCTAAAATGGGTGTACTGGGGATGTGGGCATTATGTTAAAAGAATTAAATAAAAATAAAAAAAAAACAACAAAAAAATCTATTGGACTAAAAAAGGAAAATTAAATGTTATTGGCCAACTCAAAATGTTCAAAGCGTGATTTCAATCACGCGAAAACAAAAAAACAAGCCAAACACGC
Source organism: Helianthus tuberosus (assembly GCA_030545235.1). Classification (NCBI taxonomy): domain Eukaryota; kingdom Viridiplantae; phylum Streptophyta; class Magnoliopsida; order Asterales; family Asteraceae; genus Helianthus; species Helianthus tuberosus. The sequence goes on along the minus strand of JARYGA010036429.1, from coordinate 6,102 downwards.
CCAGGGGGTGGATCCCCGGCGTGATTTGGCGTTTTCGGGCACAAAAAACGCCCTAAATAGAGCCACTACGGGTGGTCTTAACATCAACAACATATGGACTCGCAAAATTCACTTCAAAGGTGGTAAAAAAACAAATCATCAATAAATTAATATCACTAGATGATTTTAACATATATTGAAATTTTATGATTACAAAATAAAATATAAGTATATAATAATAACTTGTAGAAATAGATAAATCTAACGAAAAATAGTACATAAGGGTGTATGGGTGTATGGGGTGAGATCGGCAAAGGCATTCGGCAAGCCCTTTGCCGATCGGGAACACTGCCGCTGTCTTTATTTGCCGCGCAGGAAGGTCCAGGTTCGGGGAATGTTTGCCGCATGGGGAAAGATGAGTTGACCGTTGGCTTTGATTTTGAAAGTTTGCATTGATTTGGAGGACTATATGATCGTTGCATCATAAAAAAATAGTTAAACACCATTATAAATATCATTCCATTCTATAAATTTCTCACCCCATTCTAAAAAATCCTCACCCAATTTAAAAAGTTCTCAAACACATCATGGATAGACAAAACAAGAGCGATGGCAAGAAAAAAGTATCGGGTTTGAGTGCAAGAGGGCGTGGCTTGCAAAGTAGACGAGGCTGATCAAGTGTGTACCAACCCAACTTCCCACCGCAATTTTTTCCGCAAACAGGTTTTTACAACACCCAACCCCAACCCAACTATCCATCACAATTTATTCATTAACGCAAGGTCCCACGATGGTTGCACCGTGTGTATACGAGTATCCTACGGAAGCCCAAAACGCTTTTGACCCGTTTGCTTGTCGGACTCTACCGTCTCAATCTCTAAGAAATAATGTTGAACACGTGCTTCTCATATACGATGACAACGAAGATGAAGAATTTGTACCCGATACTCAACACTTAGATGAAGATGAAGAAGTTGAAGAAGAGGAAGATGTTCAAGGTGAAGTAGAAGCCGAACATGAAGGGAAAGGAAAAGGAAAAGGAAAAGGGAACAGGGCGGATCCACAAAGATGGACGTAGAAGCAAGAAAATGCTTTAGCGATGGCGTACGTGCATTGTACTCATAACAAGAAAAAAGGAAATGCACAAAAAGATGAAAGTTTTTTGAAGAATATTCTCTCACTCTACAATGCAACCCTTTGAGGAAGCTCACGGACCATTCATCAAGTCCATCCGAAATGGAAAAATATGCAATCAAAGTTGAACGAATTCAATGGTTTTTGGCATCAAACGGTATAACTTTTAACGTTTACATTTTTTTACCATAAAAAAATATTATTGTTTTTACATTAATAAAATTTATATTTTTATTATAGGATCGTTTACGTCCTAGCGGAAGTGACGATGCTCATGTTATGAAATAAGCGCTAAAATATTGCCAAAAGCGACATGCGGGTGGCTTTCCTCATATTGAGGCGTGTGAGGTGGTTAGAAAACATGAGAAATGGGCCCCGATATCATTGGTGGGTGAGGATAGTGGTGGTTCGGGGCAAAAAAGAAAGTCATCCGATTCGGGTAACTATCAAGAGGGTAGTGATCTACCCGACATAAACGTAGACCCCGCACCAACAAGGAAAAAAAAGAAAGACAAAAAAGATAAAGTACCCGCAACGTCGAGCGAAAAGTCAGTTGATATATCCGACAAACTCCAAAAATACAAATATACGAAACAAGAGTTGGTGGAAATTAAAAAGAAACGAGAGGAAAAATATATCGAGTTGGCAGATGAACATCGAGAGGCGTTGAAATCGATTCGGTTTGATAAAGATCTCGAGACGTTTAACAGGCCACACGACAATGTTCCACCCGAGATGTTGGAAATCACACTAGCTCGAAAATGCGAGATCGTAAAAAAATATGGATGGCCATGTAGTTTTTTAATTTAGTTAATGTTATTTTCGTTAGTTTATTTTAATATAATGTTTTTCATTTACTAATTAGGTAGATTAAAAAAATTACTTTGGCTAATCTCAATTTAGTCATGCACCTATTAAGTTTTTTAGGTAATAGGCAAATTACATGGTACAATTCAATTAGATGAGAGAAAACTTTACCTAAATGGATTAGGCATGCACCCATTACACCCTAACAGAGGGCGAGACCCTAACAGAGGACGAGGACGGACAAGAGAACAAAGAGAGAGAGAGAGAGAGGGCAACTTGCGTGAGGTGTTGGATGCACATACGTTTGACTTTGACCTAAGCCCTAGGAGGCGCATGCAAAGGGGCACTTTTTATAATAGTCCGTTACTTTGAATGTTTCATGCAACACTTCCTTCCACCAACGTGAACATGGGTGAAGGTGAATTTTTATTATGACTATTCCCTCTCCGATATACCAATGAATATTCCTGATTTCACATGTTTACATTATATATACATGACAATATAGCTACAATTATATAAACAAGGCCAAACCTGAAGAAGCTTATAAAACTAACTGAACAATTATGCTATTTCAATCATTTTTATTCTAAGTTTTCATATTTAAAAAACTAGCAAAATTCCCCGCGTTATGCGACGGGATTCGGTCGATGTACGTTCGTTTGTTACGCTATCGGTATTGTAGCGGCACTTGATAAAGCAACTGAAAATCCAAATTATTTCTCTAATATATATCATAGATGATTAGTTCTAAATGACTCTACTGATAATATAAACATTTCAAAATTGAAGCGAAAAATCAAATTTATCGCAACCGCGTATTTTGTTTTTTTATTAAAAACATACGAACAAAAGTATAAGAAAAAACAAAACTACAAGGTTAAAAACGGATATTATTTATAATATAAGGTGTGTAATTAAAACTAAAAAATAAAATGTTTAAAAAGAAAGAAAGAAAAAAGTCAAAGTTACTATTCATGAAAGTTGATATTGTTATTGTAACACCCTAGTTATTATTTTAGTAGTTTTCGTATAATTAACGAAAATAAACATGTAATTAGGATTACATATGCATTGGAAATTTCGGGTTTATTAAAACTTTTTACAACTTAAAAAGTATACAACATATCATGTATACGTTCGTCACTAAAAAGAAACAATGAAACGACATTCGTCATTTAACATAATAACGATACATAATGCGGAAGCTTATTTTGTGATCGTGTTCGGTTCTTGCTCGTCGCTTGATCTTCATCCGAGCACTCATGGCAATCACCTATGATCAAAACCAACTTAAAAGTTAGTTTTGATAGTCAAATATGAAGTTCAAACAAGTACAGGGGTTAAATATGAAGTTCAAACAAGTACAGGGGTTAAATATGAAGTTCAAACAAGTACAGGGGTTAAATAGGACAAAAAAATAACATTTTTCCGGGTTTGAGGCGTCGCGTAGCGCTACAGGGGCTCACGCTACGCGAGGCCCTTGATTTCACAGCCTCCTTGATTGCTGATGCTGCAGATTCTCAGCGCGATCTGATTTCACGGAAACGGCCATAACTTCTTCGTTATAGATCCGTTTTACCCGATTCTTTTTCCTACGCGTCCGTAATTTAATTCTCCATCTAATGGAGTTACAACCCAACATCTTTCATACAAAAATTTTAGAGTTTAACTCTTCGGTTTATTACCCTTTTTACCAAAATTTTGACCCGACTATGTGTTTATCAAACAAACATGTTTGTTTGACCACCATTCATCATGACCCCTTTAATTCTAGTATTGTAAATCATATTAAGTACTGAGCACGGGTTTCTACGCAATTATTTACCCGTTTTTGTTTAAAATCTTATTTTGACCCGTTAAGGGTATTTACGACCATTTTAGCATGAACTATGCTCTTTTCCCATATACCTCATAACTCCACCCGTTTCTTATTGATTAGTCTTCCACCACAACTATGAATGTGGTGGGTTTAACGAAATGGACCTTTTATTCCGAGTTTTATCCCTCGGAAATGTTATTTTACGGCAATACACATTTTAAGTATTTAACCCTTGAAAGTTTTCATGTTTACAACTTTTGCACGCATTCAAGGGTTACCAAAATCATAATGTAAGTTCCTAAACAACATCTAAGGATTGTTTACTCGGGTTACCCACCAAGGGGTTTTTAGTAATCTTTAATCCTTCATTTTTGCGATGAAGGATTTCACTTTCCATTGGACCTTATTTGCACTTTTAACTATAAGTTCATACAAGCGTACCTGGCTCGGGTCAACAAATAGACCCGATTTATATCTCGCTTAAATTATCACACAATCTATGGCGGCGCGATTATCCGATTTGCTAATCGCTCCTGTTAACATAAGACTTGACAACCAAATTAATCGATATTGTCAAATGGTGTTATCACCACCATTCGACCCGTTCGGCCTATATGCCCAACGTTGCCTATTAAATCAAAAACATGGTTTTTGACTTCTAATTCATACATCCATCCCGTCCCGGATTTCATTACTAAATCCCATTTTCTCTTAAATTCTTTTCTTGCAATTTCAACCCGTTTCGGCTTACGCCAAGGGTTTCCTTTAGGCTTCGGTTTACATTAGTCATTACTTGACCAATTTCCATTTTACCCTTTCTATCATTATTAGGTTATACTACTAGGTGATCTTGACGGAATTTCATAATTTCCTAGTCTTTACATGATTAATTTACCGTTTTGCCCTTTTTGCCATAAACCAAGACTGTTATCATCTTTACATGTTCTGACTCGTATCGATCACGTCAGAAGTCCATGTTTTCTATATTATCATTATTGCATTTATAACGTAAAGAATAAACAAGCATTCTACAAAATTGTGTAAGTTTCACTTACCTTGCATCCGAGCTACTCGTTTCTCTTCATGCTTGATTTGTTTGACCCGCTTCCTCCCGAAGCTTCACCTAGCTTGTTAAGCTTCAAACTAGCATTACAATTCGCAAGATGGTTAGTTTAGTCATTGTTAGTCATGACTATTCCACCTCGCGTTTTTCTATCAAGATTATCATTCATTCTTGTTAACGGTCAGTTTGACTTTCAAAAAGTCAATTGTTCCTTTTTATATATGAAATGCATGATTTGAGTTTCACGAACACACATAAGCCTTTCTTCGACTATTATGTAGTCTCTATTTTTAGGCGACTAAATTAATCATATTTATCGACATCTAAACATTCACTTAGGCATTTTAACAAACACCTCGCGAGCATGATTTCTCACAATTTATTATTAAGCTTAATACTTGTCATTTAGCCATGGTTAACACCAACCAAGCATTTTTACACAAATTTTACCTTAACAAAATCTGAATTTACCCTCTAGAACTCAAGTTACACTAGAACAACAATTAAAATTCTAGTGTTTAACATGTTCCTACAACACCCACTTATCACCTTCAATGGTGATTGTGAATTCATAAGGAATAAGCATGATTTCAACATGTGATTGACTAGGGTTTTACTCCTAGACATTATATCATTCCTATATCATCAAAATTACAGACATGCAACCATCAATTTCAAACTCTCTAGGTTTACTCAGAATTTCAACTAGAGATTTCTCAAGAATTTTACATACCTTGTAATTCCTTTTTCAATGGAGATCACTAATTCATATTCGGATTTTGATTTGGACTTGATTTGCCCCTTCAATTGCTTGATTTTTTTGCTTGTTAGGGTTTGAGCCATGGAGTTCCTGGCTCCTCTCAAAGTTACGACCAGAACACACACTTTAAGTGTGTGTTTTGGTGTTTTAATGTTTTATTTAATACAAACTTGTTTCAAGTTTGTCACCTTTGGTCCCTATACTTTACCAAGTTATTTCAAGGGTATTTTAACCATATTTATTCTATTATGTCAAGACACTAACTAACCAGGTTGATATTCCTAGTTACTTAGTGGGTCCCGGGAGTTATAACCCGTTTCATTTTAAGTCCCGTTAACTCGGGCTCTTTTAAATTAAATCCCTTAAAACTTTGATTCACTTGTATTAATATTAGGATTTCTTATTTAAATCCAAATATTTACCTAGTTATTTTAGCTACTAACGGTACTTTACCCGTCTTTAGTATTAACGGGGTTTAATTACCAAACCTGTTTTCGGGGTGTTACAAGTCTACCCCCCTTAAAGAGGTTTCGTCCT